>OVAY01002858.1:0-14624 GCA_900406395.1 Kernera saxatilis | reverse complement strand
CCTCGTTTTCCGTAGACTCTTCGAACGAACTGAATACTTTTTCCCAAACAGGAATTGAGAACATGATTTTTGAAACAACAAAGGTGAAAATGAATATGGAAGTTTGTTAAGGCGGGTCTCTTTTGGAGTTCTTAAAAAGACATGAAGCTATAGCTGACACGGTCATGGTCCCTTACAACAACACGATGTTTGTCCATTATCTTAGAAACTTTGAGAAGAGCTACCCGATGTCTATACTAAGAGTTGAAAATGCTCTCAAAAGAGCTAAGGTTGTCAAGTTCACAGTGGACCAATTTGAAAAGTCTTTGGTTACCAACATTTCGTATGGAATGTTTCATTCACCAAGATCACCAAAAACTCCAGAACTGTCTTGCTTCCAAGAGGATGAAGTTTCTTCAGTTATTGAGACTGACATGTTAAGGACATCTTATCTGGTTAAGGTGATACAAGAAACATTAGCTCAAGGAATTATACGGTACAATTCCAACTACTATGCGTCACCTATATCGTTTGTCAAACAAAGACATGGAGAGAGATTTGTGATGGTGTTATTTGCTATTGTTGGGAATTTACCATTGTTGAATGCTCCACACAGTATGGGTGCTGAGAAGAATGACACAGAGATGCCTATTAATTGCTTTTATGGATCACGTTCTGGTTTAGATCTTATTGAGGATGTCACAACATGCACGAGTATGGATGATTTTGGTGTTGTTTGTAAGCTTTTGAAACATATTTTTGGTCATGTAACTCACGAGATGCTATTAAAACCGAGTTTGCATCAAGTCTTTATGCATAAACAGAACCGAGATTGGAGCTTCTTTGGATATACGCCGTGAATATTTCTGATCATTTTGGCAAACTGATTGAAATACCTGCTAAGGAGACGGGTCAACATCACATCATACTTGTCCTCACAGCCCTTGTTCAGTGGAAATGGCATCCTCCATGATAAACTACTTAGGAGTTAGGAGTTTTATCGAGTTTTCTATGGCAGTTATTCATCCTTGAGGACCAGGATGTTCTCAACAGGGGAGTATTGTGACAGGAAACTCTATTTCTCATCTATCTTTATCAATTTCGGTTCAATCTTCTAGTCAAGCAATTTCTCCCATAAAGCAGCTTCATCACATTCACATTTTCCACAAGTACAGACTGGTAAATCAACATAGTTCTTGTGTTACTCCCATAGAGTGACAAGCTCAGTATAATATGTAGAAACATCCATTGAACCTTGTTCGATCTTACTCAGCCTTTGTTCTATATCATAAACCCTTGGAGCATCATCTTGCTTGAATCTAGCTAACAAGTTATCCCAGATCCCTCTAGCAGTAGAGATGAACAATAAACTCTGACCAATCTTCTTAGAAACAGAATTCATTAACCAAGTGGCAACTATATCATCGAATCTAGACCACGCACCATAATCCCTATGAGTAATCGAAGGTTTAGAGATAGTACCATCGATGAATCCAAGCTTATTCCGAACATTTAAGGCCATACGCACAGAACGACGCCAAGAATGGAAATCGGAGGCCGTTGTGAGACGATCAAAAACAAGAACAAGCCCCGCGTGATCATTGTTGTTCAGGTAATACGGATTTTCATACTGATCAGCTTGTTCAGATCCCATTCTTAATGTGAGAAATGGGATGAAAACAAAGAAATGTGCAACGAGATTGAAGAAATGAAAGAGAAATTCGTGCACAAAAGGTCAATCAAAAAGAAAATAGAAGAATCAAAACAGAAAAACACGAAACGATTCCGAAGAAAAGTTCCTCAATCGCTACGAACAAAAGATGCGTAAATCGCGAGAGAAGAAGAAATTGAAACGAACAACTCATCTTGAAGAATCGCGGAAGACTAATATAAGCTCTAATACCATATTAAATCTGAATCATCGAGAGAATAAAGAACTAATAATCTGGGTTGAGAGCTCAATGAGAAAGATGAAGATGAGAAAGTTTGTTATCATTTCTTAATCTTAACTCTGTACAATGTTTAGTTTATATATACAAGGATATTAACACGCTTAGTGTTAATAATCTCGGACTCAATCTAACCAATATAAACCGGTTAAACCAAATATCCAATATACCCCCCTCAAGTCTTTATCATGGAAGAATCCTGAGAATGGTAAAGACTTGACAAAGACATCCGATTGAGAAGTGAATGAAATGGACCAGGATGAAGGGGCTTCGTCAAGATATCAACAAGTTAATTACCGGTCGAAACATGAAGCGTATTAAGCCTACCAGCCTTGATTTGATCCCGAACCGTATGACAGTCGATCTCAATATGTTTGGTACGCTCATGAAATACCGGATTAGTGGCTATATGGATGGCAGACTTGTTATCACAGAAAAGCTTTGCAGGACAAACCACAGTGATACGCAAATCCGTAAGAAGATGTTGTAGCCAAATCAACTCACATGTAGCAAGGGCTAAGCTACGATACTCTTCTTCAGTACTGCTTCTACTCACAACAGACTGTTTCTTAGATTTCCAACATATAAAAGAGTTACCAAGATATACACAAAATCCTATAACAGAGCGACGAGTATCTTTGCAAGTAGCCCAATCCGCATCAGCAAAGGCATTCAAACAGAGCTGAGAATCAGAAGAATACATTAAACCTTGACCAGGATTGGTTTTAATGTACCTCAGAACACGATGAGCAGCCTGGAGATGAATGTCAGAAGGAGCGGAAAGAAACTGGCTTAATTGATGGACTGCAAAAGTAATGTCTGGCCTGGTGATAGTAAGATAGAGCAGTCGACCAACAAGCTCTCTGTATGAAGTCGGGTTTGATAACGGAGTGCCAAGATCTTTAGTGAGATGAAGATTAGGATCCATAGGTACAGAACTGGGTTTGCAACCTAAGAGACCTGCATCTTCTAATAGATTCAAAGCATACTTCCGTTGGCAAACAGAGATACCCGCAGAGGATCGAGCAATTTCCAAACCAAAGAAGAATCTCGCTGGACCAAGATCTTTAATTTTAAATTCTGAGCGAAGAAGAGCTTTCAATTCATCAACCGCTGCGTCGTTGTCACTGGCTATTAGAATATCATCTGCATTGACTAAGACAGCAATGAACGATGAACCAGTGACCTTGACAAACAAAGTATTATCAGCAGGGGATTGAATGAAGTTGACATCCAAAAAGACTGAAGAAAGACGCTTATACCATTGCCGGGAAGCCTGTTTCAACCCATAAAGAGACTTCAGAAGACGGCAAACAGGATTAGGAGGAAGACTTACATCAGCAGGAGGAGTGTAGCCTTGAGGCAAGCTCATAAAAAATTCTTCATCAAATTCTCCATGCAAAAAAGCATTAGAGACGTCCATTTGAGTTAAACTTCAGCCTTTAACAGAAGCAAGGCCCAAAAGAAGCTTAACACTGGTCAGCTTTGCAACAGGAGAGAAGGTATCCATGTAATCTACACCTTCTTGTTGAGTGAATCCTTGAGCGACTAAACGAGCCTTATAACGTTCAACAGTTCCATCAGATTGGTATTTGGTAGTAAAAACCCATTTACATCCAACAACATTCTTGTCAGGAGGAAGAGATTCAACAACCCAAGTATCACTGTCCTCAAGAGCATGAAGTTCCACATTCACAACTTTTGTCCATACCTCAGATGCCATGGCCGGTTTAAAGTTCTTTGGTTCTGTCTCCACAGAATAAGCAAATATATAGGACTGAAAAGCAGGAGTGAGCTTATCGTAGGAGATAACAGAAGACAGAGGATATGGAGTAGTATGAATAACAGGAGGAGGAATAGAAGGAAGCAAAGAAGAAGAAGAGCTACTTGAAGGATCAGATGAAATGGGAGAAGAAAAAGTGGAAAAAGGGACTAAAGAACAATGATACTCAGATAAGTAACTAGGAGCTTTAGTATTTTGTTTTGGCCTAGCAACGGGTACAGAACCAACACCTACATCTTGTGTAACAGGAGCAGATGATAAAACTGTGGTACTAGGTTGTGAAGAGGAATTAGATGATGAAGTCACATGACTATCAGGAGATGAGGATGATGACAGATGCATAAAACTATCATGAGATGAATGAGATGAAGACGGAGCAGACAATGGCATAGATTCAACAAAATGTAAAGGAGCAGGAAGAGGTAAAATAGTGTTTGGAAACATGTCAACAGAATTGGAAAGCAAATCACTTGTCTTGTAAGGAAAAATTGTTTCATGAAAAACCACATTTCGAGAAATCGAGACTGAGCGGGATTCTAAATCCAAAACTTTGTATCCTATAAAACCATAAGGGTATCCAAGAAAAACACATTTCGTAGCATGATGAAAAACTTATGACGATCACGAGGCAATGTGGAAACATAACATAAACACCCAAAACTCCTTAACAAAGTATAATCAGGCAATTTGCCAAGAAGAAGTTCAAAAGGAGATTTGTGATTTAACAAAGGTGAAGGAATCCGATTGATCAAGAAAACAGCTGTAAGAACACAATCACTCCAGTATTGTAAAGGCACATTAGATTGAAATAACAAAAATCTAGCCACATTTAACAAATGTTGATGCTTACGCTCAACAACATAATTCTGTTGAGGAGTATAAGCACAAGAGAAATAATGCAACATGTCATGCTCTTTGATTAAAGATTGAAAAGCCAATTCTGGAGCATTATCGGATCTAATTGCTTTCACTTTAGATTGATATTGAGTTGAAACAAGTTTGAGAAAAGCAGGAAACACAGTAGCAACTTCACTTTTATTCTTTAACATGTAAATCCAAGTAACCCGAGTACAATCATCGACCAAAGTGAGAAGATAACGAAAACCTTCAACAGACTCCACACTAAAAGGACCCCAAATATCTATATGAACCAAATCAAATGGCTGAGGAGCCAGATTATTATGAGAAATATAAGCTAATCTTTTCTGTTTTGCTAAAGAACAGACTGGACAAGGAAGAACATCAGATGAAACAATTTTCAAAGTCGGTAAAACTTGAGAAAGTTTTTGCAAAGCAACTGGTGATGGATGCCCCAGGCGTTGATGCCCAAGATTCCCATCAGCCAACAAAGATCCACAAAAAGTAGAAGGAGATGATGTTGAGAGGGATGTATTCTCGAGAATGTAAAGATTGTGATAAAGTTTACCCCTCCCAATCATCAAACCCTGAGAAAGTTCCTGAATAAAGCAAGAATCAGGGAAAAAATGAGCAGAACAAAACAAAGTTCTCGACAAACAACTCACACTAATCAAATTAAAATTAAAATCTGGAACATGCAACACATCATACAAAATCAGGGTATGAGAAATATGAATTGTGCCAGTATGAGTAATGGGGACCCTAGTACCATCTGGTAAAGTTACTGTCACACTAGAAACAGGTATAAGTTCCTTAAACATTGCTATGTCAGAGCAAACATGACTAGAAGCTCCAATGTCAATTATCCAAGCATCATGTGGAAGAAAAGTATGAAGAGTGGAAAGGCAATGATGCTGAAAAGTGAGATTATTATTCTCATATCTAAGATTAGTGGAAGGAAAAAGGACAGTACCAAATGTAGATGTGACAGCCATGACACCATTTTCAGTAATGGAAGCAGTACTAGGAGTACTTGAGGAAGGAACTACATGCTCTTGAACCTGTACTATATTGAGAAATCAGACCTTGAATATGTTGTGGAGAAAAATCCTGAAGATTCAGATTAGTACCCCCACTAGTAAGATGCGGAACCATCGGAGAATACATGTACTGATACGGACCAGCTTCAGAGTAAACATTAGCAATCGCATTCGCTTTCTGAATGGAAGTAGGATTCTGCATCGGCATTCGTGGCTGAGACTATTGCATCTGCACCTTTGGCTGAAATTGATTCTTGAAATTATAAGCAGGAGCATTAGTCTTATACCCTGGAGGATAACCATGAACTTTGAAACATTTCTGAATTGTATGGCCCACTTTGCCACAATGAGTGCAGATAGGTCTCTGATTTGGCCGAACCGTATTATAAGCAGCTATGTAAGCATTGTCATCAGCTGGAATCAATGCTCTATTATTAGTGATAACCGGAGCAGTGGCTTGGAAAGCAACTATCGATCTTAGAAGAAGGCTTTATGAATTTTTGTCTCTCATCTTGAGTAACTATATTAAAAGCTTCTTCTATCGTAGAAATCGGCTTCAGCATTAAGATGTGACGCCTGGTTTGCTCATATGATTCATTCAAGCCCATGAGAAACTTAGTCACCCGACTACGTTGTTGCAATTTCTCCCATAAAGCAGCTGCATCACATTCACATTTTCCACAAGTACAGACTGGTAAATCAACATAGTTCTTGTGTTCCTCCCATAGAGTGACAAGCTCAGTATAATATGTAGAAACATCCATTGAACCTTGTTCGATCTTACTCAGCCTTTGTTCTATATCATAAACCCTTGGACCATCATCTTGCTTGAATCTAGCTAACAAGTTATCCCAGATCCCTTTAGCAGTAGAGATGAACAATAAACTCTGACCAATCTTCTTGGAAACAGAATTCATTAACCAAGTGGCCACTATATCATTGCATCTAGACCACGCACCATAATCCCTATGAGTAATCGAAGGTTTAGAGATAGTACCATCGATGAATCCAAGCTTATTCCGAACATTTAAGGCCATACGCACAGAACGACGCCAAGAATGGAAATCGGAGGCCGTTGTGAGACGATCATAAACAAGAACAAGCCCCGCGTGATCGTTTTTGTTCAGGTAATACGGATTTTCATACTGATCAGCTTGGAAACGCATGGAATCAGAGAGATTAGGTATCGCAGTAGTAGAATTCGTCGGAATTGAGGAAGGAGGTTCAGATCCCATTCTTAATGTGAGAAACGGGACGAAAACAAAGAAATGTGCAACGAGATTGAAGAAATGAAAGAGAAATTCGTGCACAAAAGGTCAATCAAAGAGAAAATAGAAGAATCAAAACAGAAAAACACAAAAACGATTCCGAAGAAAAGTTCCTCAATCGCTACGAACAAAAGATGCGTAAATCGCGAGAGAAGAAGAAATTGAAACGAACAACTCATCTTGAAGAATCGTGGAAGACTAATATAAGCTCTAATACCATATTAAATATGAATCATCGAGAAGAATCAAGAACTAATAATCTGGGTTGAGAGCTCAATGAGAAAGATGAAGACGAGAAAGTTTGTTATCATTTCTTAATCTTAACTCTGTACAATGTTTAGTTTATATATACAAGGATATTAACACGCTTAGTGTTAATAATCTCGGACTCAATCTAACCAATATAAACCGGTTAAACCAAGTATTCAATACTTTCTCTTAGGAATCTTGGTGAATCCCTAGATTAGGATCTATCAATCCAGTTTTCCCGTTCCATTTAAAACCGAAAAAAAAAAAGTGGATAGAAGGAAGACAACAATACCGACAAGTTTCCAATGAGACAGATCTAAAGACACAAAGCCCAACTAGATCTGAAACTAAAACCCTAAAGACCCAAATGGATCAAATATGTAAAGATAAGCCGCAGCTGCGAGACCCATGAGGCAGGAGAGAAACCGTTGGCAAAGGCTTGAACCACCGCTACCACCATCTCGCCATCAAGCGCCCCATCCAAAAATTTAGAATTTTTTAGCTACCACACCCGATTTTCATTGGAGGATGAGACAACTTCAACATGAGATGAACCCTTAGGGATGACGAGCAATCGAAAAAAACTAAAAACCAATAAAAAAGAGCACAACGTCGGAGACAAGCTCTGGACCCCGACCAAAAACCTAGAAACGGGTCGCCTTTTTTATCGCCTGCAAGAAAGAAAAGTTTAACCATAGTTGCTGCCTTAACTTTTTTTGAAGAAATTGAAGCCTATGACACTTTACTTAACTTTGATATGCGATACTAATAATTTCCGATTTTTCTTTGTGCGCATATCACTTATTGAAGAGAAAATACCATTTTGTCCTGCTGACAGAAGTGTCATATCAATGACACCTTATGACACAATCTGAGCACATTATAATGATGGTTTCGATAGTAAACAAACATATCACTGGTGAAGATCTTTTGCATTCCAAAAATCCTAAACGACCAAAATCGAGTTTCTCTTTCTTAAAAACTTAGCAGCGGCATCATCCACACTGTAGAATTGTCAAAAAAACAAAAACCGGTGGCAACGACAACGGAAGACCAAGCGGAGTTCGACCGGCTTAAAGGTAACCTCACTTGTTCTCAGCAGGTCTTTCCTTCTCGACATTACAAATTCCTGTAACATGCTCTAACTTTAAACAGTTATAGGATCCCAAATTTTCTCCTCTACAAAGAACTGAATCGACGTGAAGGATACATCTAAGGAACAATCTAGAAGATTACGAACATCTCAAAGGTAAATATTTCTAATATTTGTAGTTCATCTAAGAATTTTTCCGTCAGTCAAACGTCATGGAACTATGCAGAGCATGTGGAGATATAAAAATCAAATCGGAAAACCACTGATATATGATGTTACGCAGATCACCGTCGCAGATGCAGACGATATTAACGTAGATGGGAGCGGAGAGAAGACTAATGTTCTCGGCGAAGTCCATTCAATCGACACCCATGTACCCGACTACAAGGTATGCAACATTCTTTGCAAATTAAATACACAACTATATATGCTCATATCTTTAATATTTGATATGTACACGATTCGACTTTTACATGTTTAACGCATATTACTTCGGTCTTCTGCATTTTGTACAACCGATTATATATTTGATGGTGTACATGGTTACAACCTAACCATACGCTCGTTGTTCCGTACACCATCAAATATGTAATCGGCTGTACAAAATACAAAAGTACGAAGTTGATCTATAGATTCCCGTTGCCAATGCAGACGACATCAACTTAGATGGAATCAGGACGAGGACTGATGTTCTCGCACAAGTCTTCTCGATCAACACTTATGTACATGTTTTCACAAACGTACATACAATTTCTGTAACTTCGAGTGGAGAGGCTTTACCATAATGTACTTACACACATAATTTCTATTAACTTACATCGTATACAGTCACGCAGTTGTGTACAGCCTTCCAATTGTGTACAGTCTCGTAGTTGATACATATAAAAACATATTTTGTACCATAATGTACGTACACACGTAATATCATATTTTTTGCAAGCAATTAATATAGAAAGAACAGTTGTTGCCTCCATAGATCTTCTATTTTATATCCCATCAGTCAGCATTCCTGTACAAACTGATACAATGCCCATGCCATCCCACTGAGGGTAAAACATTCTGAAACAGTAGACGAAAGTGTCAATGCGATAAAGACTCTCAAAAAGTGTTACTTTACTAACGTTTCCAAACAAAAGTGTTATTCTATACAAAATTTTCAATTGTTTTTATAACTACCTTATCAAGATTATAAAATGTTATATTTTTAAAAATTGACAGCAAATAGTGATATTTTTAAAAGTTGGTATCATAAAAATAATATTTTTAAATTCTCTTACACTTAAGTCAATACTAGAATTCTATCCATACTACATACATGTTTTATTGATCAAAACACATAATTTGGGGATAACATATGATGAAAAAATAACATCGTTTCTCTTCTAACAAAAAAAAAAAAAATTCATGGTTTCTGAAAAGAAATGGAAGATGATGAAGTATGAAATATCATGTTTGAAATTTTCTATTCAGAATATTATACATAGTCGATAGAAAAGAAGAGGTGGATGTGGTGGAGATCATGGGGATAGTGGAAACGAAACCAAAACCGTTTGGAATTTGTTTTCTTTTATAATTTTTTATTAAATTTTTATAAATATGATGCAAAAACCACACGTCAAAATATGATTTATCAAGTGATTAGTAATTTATAATATAAAAAAAGTAAAACCTCTAAAAACAGTTAATTACTTATAATCATATTTTTCAGTATATTCAAATAAACTTGTAATATTTGAAGCTAGCAAATCATATTTAAGAAATATTAAATTATAAAGCATGATTTAAAACTCTAAAAAACTTATACAAAATTTTTTTTCTAAGATAATATTTTATGCAGGATTATACATAATTATTTTGATGATAATACGAATACAAGACGAGTGATTGAGAAAAATCGATATCCGATATGCGATTCATACTTGTGGATGATAAAAAAATTATAAAAAGAATTATTCGATGCGAAAGTTGTATGATTAGTTGTTGTTTCGAATCAAATATGAGTCAGATAATGGATTAATGTTTTCTTCAAAAAGAATTCTCAAATTTAACCTCAACAAAATTTATGTTTTTTTTTATTATAGTCTTCACTATTGATCATAATTAATTAAAATCATAATTTTTTTACAAATAATTATAAAACATACATTAAAAATATTAACTAATAAAATATTATATTATGATATAAAATTATAAAAATAATAATTTAAAAACACACAAACTAATTCTAAATTATAATAGCACGACAAAATATTTTTAATATGTAAAAATTAAATTTACATTCACATACATACATAAAACTATAGGTATTAAAATAATATTAAAAAAAGATAAAAAAAAAATTTCAGATTTGAGGTTGAAATTATTTTTGGAATGCATTGATGTTATTAATTTTTTGAAAATCACTCATATATACAATTTTTCCAATCACAGATCGCCATGTGGCAGATCCACGTAGACGTCGCGAAACTTCCTCCCACCGCTTATATAAAACCTAGCTTAATCGCTAAAAATTGTTTTTTATTATTTTGTTATAACTAATAATCTCTGGAGATTGTTGACGAAGAACACAAGAATTCTACTCCAATGGCATACGTCGAAGGAGGTATGAGAAACTTCAGATCTCTTCTTATTCTTTACCGGTTTCTTGATTTCGTCTTTATTCCTCAAATTAATGTGTGAATCGGATTCTGGATTCTGGATTCTGGTTTTCAACAGAAAATTCTCGATTATCTGTGGAATTTTGATCGCTTGGGCGATCTCTTACCTTTCACTGGGTTGATCATGAATGTCCTTATGGGTTTCTAATTGCATGTGCTTAGATTTTGCTTTTGTTATTCTGTCTCCATTGTGAGGAAGTTTATAGGTTTATTAAAGATGGAATTATTACTCCGTTATAATAAAATTCTCAGGAAAAATTAATTTGAATTGAAAGCTCGCTGAACATTCCTTAGCAGGAGAATATTTCTAGACATGAATAGCTAAGTTGTGCTACTCAAATGGGGAAAAGTTTGTGAATTGGGAGATTCTGGCTGAGAAATCGTTAAGCTGAGATTATTTCTAGAAATTTTGAGTAAGCGAGATCATGTTCAAAGGTCTGTGTATCGTAGAAGTTCTGTCTCCGAGAGAGAATTTGATATGGGGAAAATTTAATGAACTGGAAGATCCTGGTTGACTAATTGTTAAGTTGACATTCTTTCTTGAAACTTAGCATAAGCAATATCATGTTCAATGGTTTGTGAATCATATAAGTTCTGTCTCAGGTCAACCTTAAATGAACTTTAAACGTCTGAGCAATTCATACGGAGAAAATTTAGTGAATGGGCAGATTCTGGCTGAGTAATCGTTAAGCTGACATTCTTTCTAGAGAACTTAGCGTAAGAAAGATCATGTTCAATGGTTTGTGAATCAAACAAGTTCCGTCTTCGAGAGAGAGTATGATATGAGTGTAGGAAATCCACTGTTTTCGGATAAATGCAATGAATACATAGATCTCTGTTCTTAAATCATATCAGAGTTTTGTTGATCTCTTTTTAGGGTAAAATGAACAGCGAGAGATGTATTCGCAGTTCAAATAATGCAAAGATTAATTGTATTTGACATTTACAAACTGTGGAACATGTATCAGGTGTGGTTAAAGCAAAGCGATCAATATGGAGACTAAGGACGATCAAAGATTTCTTCTTGTCAATCATCAATCTGATACAAGTCTTCTTTATAACCATGTTCTCGGTAAGATTCATTCCGCCTCCATTTCGTGGGTTACGTTTTGAATAAGCTGTCACAAGATATAACTAACCCGAGTGCAAAAACGATGTTTAGATGGAGAAATCAGATTCCTACAGGAAAGGCTCTGGGACTAACAAGAAGTGGGGCGGTGGACCTGGTGGTGGCGGTGGCGGCGGTGGCGGCGGTGGACGTCCTGGACCTCCTCGTGGAGGCCTCGACAATGTGCGTGGCTTGAATGATATCCGTGGAGCTGACCACAGTAAGTAACCCCGAGATGGGTTTGATTATTTTAGTCCCACGCTATGTGAATTATCCATAGGTTCATTTATGATGTGATTTGTGGTTTTTCAGATTCTCTACCTGCATGTGGCTCGTGCTGTGGTTGAGCCTTGTTTGTGCGGACCGCGCAAGAAGAAACGAAGGGATATAAATATATAAATAGTGTTGAAATGATGCTTTGGAATTTGAGAAAGCAATGGACCAAAGATTATGGTGTATTTTGTATTTTGCGTCTAATCAAAGCTTTTTGTATTATAGACACTTAAACTAGGCTTGCGATTTCAGTTTTTTTTGGGTCGCGTCGGTTTTGGGTTTTTCGGTTTTGGATTTTTCGGTTTTTCGGGTTTTTTGGTTTTCTAAAAAGTTGCCAATAAATTTGGTTTGGTTTGGTTCTGAAACCGAAATTAACTGAACTTTAGTTTTTTGTGTGTTTAAATTCTGGTTTTTTGTTTTTTTGTTTTTTTGACATCTGGAATTATATTAATAAGAACCAAAAATAATTACACTTACAAAGGATATAACGAACCTTTACCAAAAAACCTCTACACTCCGAAAAAAAAGAGATGCCCATAACTCCTCATACCAAAAAACTGCAAATCGGGGACATAATACAAACAGAACACATGGCAAAAGCTACCATCAAGAAGAGGGTGAAACTCTCTCACCGCGGAAAAGATGGCTGAGCCAAAGAGGATGACCCCGAGCAACATAGGATTGATGTCTCCCATCTTTAATCACACTTTGGGCGATCGGAAAAGCTCCTCTATTTGATGACTTACAAGCCACTTCAAAAATCCACTTATCAAAGAAACCGAGAATCTCCAAAAGCTCCATTGCCTGAAACCTGAAGGATGGCCACACTTTTGGTCAGTTTACCGCTCCTACCAAATCAACCGCATCTGATGCAAAGATAACACGAGAGAAGTGGTGACTTCTCATGCTCTCGGAAGCCCAAATTAAAGCCGAGAATCTTGCCTCCGATAAGACCTGCATCTGACGAAAGGAACGTCTACTGTGTAGCACCACGATTCCAAATTCATTACGAAGCACCCATGCTGCTCCACTAACCTGTTTTTTTCTTATCCCAAACAACCTCAACATTGCATTTGAGCCAGTTAACTGGCGGGGGAGTCCAAGGAACTTTCGACAAATTAACTCTCAACTCTTCTAAAAACCTTTTCATTTGCTAGATTGATTTCCTGAGCACTGAACCAAATCAAGACTTCCTCTTTAATCTTAGTAACAATTTCCAACCCTGAATACAATCTCCCTTCAAACAAAAATTTGTTTCTATTCTTCCACAAATACCAAAGGATCCAAGGGAAAGCTCTTTAGCATTAGCAACAGAAATTGGACATTCACAAACACCGACTCTTCATGGAAACCTTGATCTGGTTGAGGAAAATCTGACAATGCCCATACTTGATGAGCGACTTTGCAAGAAAACAGTGTGTGATTTATGGATTCACCCTCATAACCACAATACTGACAACGCATATCAATACGCATACCCCGGGTGGCCAAAGTCGTTGAAACAGGAAGGGCTGAAGACAAAGCTCTCTAAATAAAAGATTTTATCTTTGGAGCTGTATCCAATGACCAAATATGTACCTTCAAAGGGTTGAGAGAAGGCTGACATGAGGCTTGTTGAATGATTTCACTTCTATTCGCATTACAAGCAGCCCAATATCCTGATTTCACCGAATAATCCCCTCATTTAGCGAATCTCCAGCTCCAAAAATCTTGGTGGTTAACGATCGGCCTCAAGGAGAGGATCAACCTGACATCTGCTGGGAAAACAGTTCGTCCAACTTGTGCCTAAACCACCTTTTATTAGGCACATCAATCAGATCCTTAACACGTAAATTCAGATCAGTGAGAGGGTTTTTTATCCAAGGAGCCCTCAGAACCCCTTCCTCTAACCACATATCTAACCACACCGACAGTGATCTTCCGTTTCCCACCATCGGTTTTAAACCTTTTTTAAGTAACTCTCTTCCCCATTAGATGCTTCTCCACGCATAAGAAGGTCGAGAACCTTCAAATGAATCCAAAAAATTTTGCTCGGGAAAGTACCGACTCTTCATGAACTTAGCAAAAAGGCTTGATGGGTCTTGTAAGATTCTTCAACTCTGTTTTCCGAGAAGAGCTTGATTGAAGCATTGAAGATCTTTGAAACTGTTAGAGGTCCCAAAACACTAAGAACACAAAGATCTTTTTAACGGGTAGTTTCGACTACCTCTTTTAGTTTTCTCATTGAATTTATATAGAAACAAAATACAATGAAGCAAATAACTAGGAAGTGGGAAAGTGACGATCATGTTTCTCAAAACTAGAAAGACATGATCTTAATTAATAAACATAAATATACAGAGACTAAGTCTAAACCGTTGATCCACA
>OVAY01002857.1:0-14627 GCA_900406395.1 Kernera saxatilis | reverse complement strand
TGAACTCCTAGTTTGGTCTTTTTGATAGTATATTTGAAGTTTCCCCAAGGACTGGTAACCAAGTAATAGAGAACTCTGCTTATAACTTTACCTTCTCCTATAGCATGTCTTTTGACGGATCACTTATTCTTGTTGTTCTTATGCAATCTTATTCCAATCTTACCTGTTTTGGGTTATAAACTTGTGTTTTCGATCTCTATATCCTCTTCTGTACTTCATTGAACTCCTCGTTTGGTCTTTTTGATAGTATATTTGAAGTTTCCCCAAGAAATGGTGAACAAGTAATAGAGAACTCTCCTTATAGCTTTACCTTCTCCTATAGCATATCTCTTGATGGTTCACTTATTCTTGTTGTTTTTAAGCAATCTTATTCCAATCTTACCTGTTTTGGGCTATAAACTTGTGTTTTGGATCTCTATATCCCCCTTTTTACTAGTTTGAACTTTTGATTTGGTCTTTTTGATAGTATATTTGAAATTTCCCCAAGGAATGGTAAACTAGTAATAGAGAAATCTCCTTATAACTTTAGCTTCTCCTATAGCATATCTCTTGACGGTTCACTTATTCTTGTTGGTCTTAAGCAATCTTATTCCAATCTTACCTGTTTTGGGCTATAAACTTGTGTTTTTGATCTCTATATCCTCCTTTTTACTAAACTGAACTCCTAGTTTGATCTTTTTGATAATATATTTGAAGTTTCTCCAAGGAATGGTAAACAGGTAATAGAGAACTTTCTTTATAACTTTACCTTCTCCTATAGCATATCTTTTGAAAGTTCACTTATTCTTGTTGTTCCTAAGCAATTTTATTCCAATCTTATCTGTTTTGGGCTATAAACTTGTGTTTTTGATCTCTATATCCTCTCTTTTTACTAGACTGAACTCCTAGTTTGGTCTTTTTGATAATATATTTGAAGTTTCTCCAAGGAATGGTAAACAGGTAATAGAGAACTTTCTTTATAACTTTACCTTCTCCTATAGCATATCTTTTGAAAGTTCACTTATTCTTGTTGTTCCTAAGCAATTTTATTCCAATCTTATCTGTTTTGGGCTATAAACTTGTGTTTTTGATCTCTATATCCTCTCTTTTTACTAGACTGAACTCCTAGTTTGGTCTTTTTGATAGTATATTTGAAGTTTCCCCAAGGAATGGTAAACAAGTAATAGAGAACTCTCCTTATAATTTAGCTTCTCCTATAGCATATCTCTTGACGATTCACTTATTCTTGTTGTTCTTAAGCAATCTTATTACAATCTTACCTGTTTTGGGCTATAGACTTGTGTTTTATCTCTATATCCCCCTTTTTACTAGTTTGAACTCTTGATTTGGTCTTTTTGATAGTATATTTGAAGTTTCCCCAAGGAATGGTAAACAAGTAATAGAGAACTCTCCTTTAACATTAGCTTCTCCTATAGCATAACTCCTGACGGTTCACTTTTTCTTGTTGTTCTTAAGCAATCCTATTCCAATTTTACCTGTTTTGGGCTATAAACTTGTGTTTTTGATCTCTATATGCTCTTTTGTACTAGATTGAACTCGTCGCTGGTCTTTTTGATAGTATATTTGAAGTTTCTCAAAGGAATGGTAAAAAAGTAATAGAGAACTCTGCTTATAACTTTAACTTCTCCTATAGCATATCTCTTGAGAGTTCACTTACTCTTGTTGTTCTTTAGCAATCTTATTCCAATCGTACCAATTTTGAGCTATAAACTTGTGTTTTTGATCTCTATATCAACATTTTTACTAGATTGAACTACTCGTTTGGTCTTTTTGATAGTATATTTGAGGTTTCCCCAAGGAATGGTAAACAAGTAATAGAGAACTCTCCTTATAACTTTACCTTCTCCTATAGCATATCTCTTGACGGTTCACTTATTCTTGTTGTTCTTAAGCAATCTTATTCCAATCTTACCTGTTTTGGGCTATAAACTTGTGTTTTTGATCTCTATATCAACTTTTGTACTAGATTGAACTCCTCGTTTGGTCTTTTTGATAGTATATTTGAAGTTTCCCCAAGAAATGGTAAACAAGTAATAGAGAACTCTCCTTATAACTTTACCTTCTCCTATAGCATATCTCTTGACGGTTCACTTATTCTTGTTGTTCTTAAGCAATCTTATTCCAATCTTACCTGTTTTGGGCTATAAACTTGTGTTTTTGATCTCTATATCAACTTTTTTACTAGATTGAACTCCTCGTTTGGTCTTTTTGATAGTATATTTGAAGTTTCCCCAAGGAATGGTAAACAAGTAATAGAGAACTCTCCTTATAACTTTACCTTCTCCTATAGCATATCTCTTGACGGTTCACTTATTCTTGTTGTTCTTAAGCAATCTTATTCCAATCTTACCTGTTTTGGGCTATAAACTTGTGTTTTTGATCTCTATATCAACTTTTTTACTAGATTGAACTCCTCGTTTGGTCTTTTTGATAGTATATTTGAAGTTTCCCCAAGAAATTGTAAACAAGTAATAGAAAACTCTCCTTATAACTTTACCTTCTCCTATAGCATATCTCTTGACGGTTCACTTATTCTTGTTGTTCTTAAGCAATATTATTTCAATCTTACCTGTTTTGGTCTATACACTTGTGTTTTTGATCTCTATATCCTCCTTTTTACTAGTTTGGACTCTGGATTTGGTATTTTTCATAGTATATTTGAAGTTTCCCCAAGGAATGGTAAACAAGTAATAGAGAACTCTCCTTATAACTTTAGTTTCTCCTATAGCATATATCTTGACGGTTCACTTATTCTTGTTGTTCTTAGGCAATCTTATTCCAATCTTACCTGTTTTGGGCTATAAACTTGTGTTTTTGATCTCTATATCAACTTTTTTACTAGATTGAACTCCTCGTTTGGTCTTTTTGATAGTATATTTGAAGTTTCCCCAAGAAATTGTAAACAAGTAATAGAAAACTGTCCTTATAACTTTACCTTCTCCTATAGCATATCTCTTGACGGTTCACTTATTTTTGTTGTTCTTAAGCAATCTTATCCCAATCTTACCTGTTTTCGGCTATAAACTTGTGTTTTTGATCTCTATATCCTCTCTTTTTACTATATTGAACTCCTAGTTTGGTCTTTTTGATAGTATATTTGAAGTTTCCCCAAGGAATGGTAAACAAGTAATAGAGAACTCTCCATATAACTTTAGCTTCTCCCATAACATATCTCTTGACGGTTCACTTATTCGTGTTGTTCTTAAGCAATTTTATTCCAATCTTACCTGTTTTGGGCTATAAACTTGTATTTTTGATCTCTATATCCTCTCTTTTTACTATATTGAACTCCTAGTTTGGTCTTTTTGATAGTATATTTGAAGTTTCCCCAAGGAATGGTAAACAAGTAATAGAGAACTCTCCATATAACTTTAGCTTCTCCCATAACATATCTCTTGACGGTTCACTTATTCGTGTTGTTCTTAAGCAATTTTATTCCAATCTTACCTGTTTTGGGCTATAAACTTGTATTTTTGATCTCTATATCCTCTCTTTTTACTAGATTGAACTCCTAGTTTGGTCTTTTTGATAGTATATTTGAAGTTTCCCCAAGGAATGGTAAATAAGTAATATAGAACTCTCCTTATAACTTTACCTTCTCCTATAGCATATCTCTTGACTGTTCACTTATTCTTGTTGTTCTTAATCAATCCTATTCCAATCTTACCTGTTTTGGGCTATAAATTCATTTTGATAATATATTTGAAGTTTCTCCCAAATAATGCTTAACAAATAACACATACTTCCCTTAATAACTTTAGCTTCTCCTATAGCATATCTCTTAACGCATCACTCATTCTTGGTGTTCTTAATGAATAACAGTCCAATGCTACCTCTTTTGGGCCATAAACTTGCGTTTTTAATCTGTGTATGATCTTTTTTACTTGATTCAACTCTCCGTTTAGCCATACTTCTCATAATAACTTTAGCTTCTACTATAGCATATCTCTTAAAGCATCACTCATTCTTGTTGTTCTTAATGAATAATAGACCAATCTTACTTCTTTTGGGCTATAGACTTTCGTTTGTGATCCGTATTTGACTCTTTTTACTAGATTCAACTCACCATTTAGTCATTTTGATAGTATAGTTGAAGTTTCTTCCAAAGAATGCAAAACAAATAGGGCATAGTTCTCATAATATATCTCTTTAAACATCACTCATTCTTGTGATTCTTAGTAAATAACAATCCAATCTTACCTCTTTTGGGCAATAGACTTGCGTTTTTGATATGTATTTGACTCTTTTTACTAGGTTCAACTCCCCACTTAGTCATTTTGATAGTATATTTGAAGTTTCTCCCAAGGAATGCTAAACAAGTAACACATACTTCTCATAATAACTTTAGCTTCTCCTGTATCATATCTCTTAAAGCATCATTCACTCTTGTTGTTCTTAATGAATACCATTCCAATCATACCTCTTTCGGGCTATAGACTTGCGTTTTTTATCCGTATCTGACTTTTTTTACTAGATTTAACTCTTTGTTTAGTTATTTTGATAGTATATTAGAAGTTTCTCCCAAATAATGCTAAACAAATAGGACATACTTCTCATAATAATTCCACTCTCGTGGCTCCAGCCCCTATATCTCACTACCTAAAGGCTAAACTCTCGGATGTCGATAAATAGATTTATACGCTGTAAGATGAACATGATTCGATATGTTTTCTAAATTCTATAACTCAGACTCTCATTGGTTATAACCCCTAGCTCATCTAGAATAGATCAGACCTGTTACTAGACTTTTGGAATGTAAAAGCACCTAAGAAACAGTAGCTAGGTGATCAAGTTAGCTAACAACAATAGAAACAAGACTAGACGCATAACTATGATGATATCCATGTGTATTTGACCTTATATCTAAAAATCAATGAACTCTTTTTGAATTCCCCTAAGCCTAACTAATAAACTACTCTAAGCTAAACATAAACAAAAGCAAAATCATATTGAAAACGGATTGCATTGTGACTGGTCCTCGTGACCAGTCCTTTAGGGAAGGACTCAAGATCGTGGTCTGAAGTTGGGACAAGTTGGAGAACCGGTCTTGAGCTTCAAATCTCCACCCGGTCAACGCGGTCGGTCTTCTAGACCACTCATTAGTAAAACTTAAATAACTCTTCAACCAGGTATCCAAATGGGTCTAGGTTAAGTGCGTTGGAAGGCTAACTCATAGGGCTAGATTGTCACCCCAAATTTCATTAAGACTGGACTTTGTTAAGGCCTCGAACGGATGGCATAATTGTGACACTTCTGCATTAGTCTCCATCTGAGATTTACCCATTTTTGCATCTTTTTGTCCAATGAACCTGTTAAGACTTAAAACACTATATATAGACTATAAAACTATTTTTTGAGGTTAAAAACCATTAAAACACCAAATCAAAGTATTAAAAACATTATTAAAAGCTGTAAAATCATAGTATATCACTCTTGCATCTCGGATAAGCAACTTGAATGGTGCTAAGAAATTCTCGGGCTTGTAGCTCGTACATCAGATTGTAAGTGTCCATGAATGTTCTTAATACCAAAGCTTCCAAGTACCAAAGAAAATCGTCTTTGATACCCAATGAATCTAAAGCGTCATAATCGATTTGCATCTTTGGTAAGATAACAAATTTGTCAACCGCGACTATGTAATCAACTTTACCATCCATCTCCTTCCCAACAAACACGAAACCGGCTTTCTTTTTCTTTGGTTTCTCGGATTGTAGGGGCTGTCTCGTGATAGATGGAGATGCCAGCACATCTCTCAAGGTGTGATCGAACTCGTCTTGCTCAAGGCCAAGCTGGAAATCGCGTGGCTCATCTTCCACGATCTTGGTCTTCCCATGTCTTCTTTGTTTCTCTTTCGCGGTTGTCTTTCTCGAATTTCCAGCAAGTAACTCATTGCTTAGCTAACAAATAATCAGAGGTTTCTCCGTAGCTCGTAAGCATGAGGATTGCCTAAGGTTTCCTTGAGAAGCCATGAATACCTAATTCAAGAAAAACTCAATAACATAGTTTAGTATAAGTTCTAGAGATAGCAAAGATGAGTCTCGACAATAAATATATCATCAAATTTAACATTTAGAGATTGTTAAGAACAAGTATAGACATGTCCAAACATCATCAAGGAATATGAAAATCCAATATTAATTTCTTATTTTCGGATTTATGCAAAATTCCACAAAATAATTCTTTCAAAAATCAATTTTCGAGACCATTTATGTGAAAAAACTATCTAATTCCTAATACCCATAATAAATAAAGCTTAAAGAAGTGATTTCCAACAATTTTGCATCATCAAAATCCTGTTCTTCATTGATACAAATTTCAACAAATTGAAAATCAAATTCCATTAATAATTAGGCAAGATATCCATTGTTTATCTAACCTAGAAGTATATCTATCAAATATTAGTAAGATAAGCTCACGAATCTTGAGAAATAGAAATACTTCAATGTTTAGGGTTATAAGAAAAAAAGAAATTTACAGTCATACTTTGGGTATGGATGAATGGAGATGAGTAAAATGGATTCTCCTTTGAAATTTATGCAAGGATTTAAGATCAATTTGTGGAAACCCCAAATTTGAAAAATTGATCTTGGTAGCTCTTTTTCTCTCAAGGAGTTGGAAGATATGAAGTGAATGGGTTTTGATCTTTAAAATCCTTTATGTATTAGGAAAAGTTGTTTTTATGTTTAAGTGAAAAAAAAAAAGTTAAAAGGCAAAAGAATACTTACATTGTGTTAATATTGCAAAAAGAATTGTCAATTTTTCGTTTTTAAGTTCGGACTAGGCTTACTCGCGGCCTGGCAAAAGTAGTTTCTCTCGCGGTGGTGTAGCTTATACCCGCGGTCAAGACCGGTCCTCCACTCATCTATCCTTCAAGCTCGCGATTTGTACTCCTTCTCTGAAGGACCGGTCACGAGGATCGGTTAAAAACCATTCTCCCATGACCGGTCCTCTTTTCTTCTCAACCCAACTTCAATTCCATGGAAGACCGGGCGTGAGGACCGGTCACGAATGGATTGTATTTGCTTTCATTTGCTTTCGTTTATGTGTAGCTTAGAGTAGTTATTTAGTTAGGCATAGGAGAATTCAAAGAGATTTCATAAATTGTTAGATCTAAGGTCAAATACACAGGGATATCATCATAGTTAGGCATAGTCTTGTTTCTATTGTTGTTAGCTAACTTGATCACCTAGATACTGTTCTTAGGTTCGTTTACATTCCAAAAGTCTAGTAAGTGGCATGATCTATTCTAGATGAGCTAGGGGTTATGACCAACGAGAGTATGCGTCATAGACTTTAGTTAAGAACGTGGCTTAACCACATCTCTTTGATAGACCTAAAGACTAATAGTTTATGATTCTCTGCGATGAACATGAATTCCTAGCGTTTTCCTTAATAGTTTCCTTAAAACGTTTTTAGCTTTATCTTTTTAGTTTAGATTCATGACACACTCCTTTATCTTTGGCTTACCTCTTTATTAATCTCATATTCTCCTAGTGTAACGTCTTACAGTCCATTGGGTTCGATAACCCTTTGTACTACTTTGCTGTTGTTCACTTGCAACAGTGGTCTTAGGAAAAACCTGAGCACTATCAAGTTTTTGGCACCATTGCTGGGGGATGTGTTACCTACGAGTTTAAAATTAGTTTTTAGTCTAAGTATATTTGTTTATTTGCACTACTGATCGCTTCTTTGTTTTCGTATTTGTGTGTTTCAGGTGCATTATCTGAAGCAAAGGAACTGAAAATTTGCTAGCACTTCAGCAAGAGATTGAAATAGTTGAAAGAGAAAACCGAAGAAGGATTTCCTTGAGACAACAAGAGATGGCTGAAAGAGAATAAATCATTCTGCCACCTCCTGTGGATAACCAAGTGCCGCTGCAAGGTGCACGAGCTGAAAACAACCCTCAAGGAGGTATTTTTCAACAGCCACCACATGCACAACAACAAAGACAACTACCACCTCATCTTACTTTGAGAGAATATGACGCCCATGATGGCTTCTTTCCGGATCGAGCTATGATCCGACCACCACCTCCTCAAAGGAAAGATTTTGAGATCAAGCCTCATATCATAGCCTTGGAAAAGCAAAACCATTTTCATAGACTATCATCAGAGCATCCTATAGATCATATAGAGACCTTTGAAGAGATTTGCTGTACTACTAGAGCTAATGGCGTGCCTAATGATTACCTTAAGTGTAAACTCTTCCTGTTCTCTCTAAGTGACAAGGCTCACAGATGGTTGAAGTCTCTAGCTCCAGGATTGATCACAACTTGGGACGAGTGCAAAACTACCTTCATTGGGCACTTCTACAATGTCTAGATTGAATCTTCTCAGAAATAAGATTCAAGGATTTCACCAAGGTCATGTTGAGTCTTTATATGAATTTTGGGATCGCTACAAGGAGTACATAAAAGATTGTCCACATCACAGGTTAATAGATTCTCACGTTTTGAACACTTTCTATAGAGGAATTGAGTTAAATATCTCATATCTCTTGAGCAATGAGGACTTTTTGACTAAGACTGTGGAAGATGGTTATTCTTTGGTGGAGAATTTAGCTACTTCTAACAGCAACCATGGAGCTGATCTCGACCGTACAACAGAGGCCACAAATTCAGAATCCAAGCATCTTGCAGAGCTTAAGACAAAGGTAGCTCATCTCTCCAAACAGCTATCTCATGGACAACAACGAGCTGACAACTTTTGTGACGATATGGGTACAATACATGCAGGGATTTACCAAAGCTTTGAAGCTGATGAATCTAATGAGCAACAAGAGGACGTGAACTACTTCAAAACTCAAGGGAATTTCTAGAATCGTGGCTTCAATTAGAGCTCTAGGAACCATGCTGAGCACCTAAGGATCGTGTGCCCTTTGACAGCAGCAGCTATACGTGAAGTTGAGCATGAGTGCCACAACCGTCAAAGGAGATGCTACCGGTTTGGAAGTCGTTCACCGAGCAGACCTGTTATGGAAAATACATGAGGCACAAAATGAAAATGCTGCCAATGGCATCATTCCGTTTTGTAACCGAGTTTGTGTTCCCGAGAACAAGGACCTAAAGGACAAGATCCTAGAGCAAGCGCACTAGTCACGCTTTTCTATTTATCCAGGAGGCCACAAGATGTACCACCAGGATCTGAAACGGTACTACCACTGAAACAATATGAAGAGAAAAGTTGTTGCCTATGTGGAAAAGTGTGAGATATGCCCGTTGGTCAAAGCAGAGCGCAAGGTTCCCATTAGTTTGTTGCAAAGTTACCCCTCTTCCAATGGAAGTTATATATTAACATTGATAATCAATTTATTTTCTAGACTTACACGGCTAGAGTTTTTTGAATTGTGTAGTTTAATGAAAATATTCACCTTAATGGTAATTTGAAATTTTTAAAGATTAAAACTATTTTGAATTTTATATATATGGGATCTATATTATTACAATCATATATATATATATATATAATTTAATATTATTCGTAGATAATTATGTTTATTATAAATGTATGCATTTGTTAGAATACATTAAACTAATTAAAACGATAATCTCATACAAAACATATCTAAACATCTCGTCTTTCCATGAACATTTAACATAAAATCGTTTTATTACTGATCAACTAAATTTTGTTTTTTCTTTAAAAATGTCAATATATATCTTAGATACAGACGTAACATTTAAGTCGGAGAACCATCTAACTCGGTGAAAAAGATAAACTCAAAGAAGAGATAAACTCAAAAAATATTTTTCTAGTTTTACAAACTTTCGGACATATCCATCTTTTCTTTGACATAAACAATATTTATCTCGTACTTTGGACTATTTAGTAAACCTCTTGAAATCAAACAAAAATTTAAATGCCGATATTTTAAAATTGATGAATTTAAGCCTAATCCAAACATTTTGCATATTATAAAATATCTACAACGATCGTTTTATGATTCATATATAGCATTTTAAGTTATATGCTTCATCTTTATCGATCTCATACGATTTGTTTATTTTTTCATATTCACTACTTATACCATAGACACAAATAAAGCACAAACGTTGAAAAATAATTGAATAAAGCATTTATGTTAGAGATTTCAAAGACTTTAATTAAGATTGTTTATATTTTTGAAGAGACAACTGAAAATATGCTTAAGATTGAATATCTATTACGCGTAAATGGTGTATAATTGCTACATATTTGAAGAAAAACAATAATGCTACATATATCAAATATATTAACTTTTTTTTATCTTTTATTCAAAATTGTAAAAATATAATAAAATTTTGATAGAAAGTAAAATTAATTGTAATTTCATGCGCGTTTGTATATGAGAAAGTTTCATATTTGATGTTTTCAATAGTTTCAAAATAAATGTCGTTTTCTTTTTTTTAATATAAGTTTTAATACTATGCAATATTGTATGGATATGTATATTAAGAATATAACTCGACTATAATAACCATTTAAATATAATTTACCTCTATTTTAATTAATCAATAGTCAATTTTTTTTGTATGCATACTAATAGAATATTTAATTTATGTTTTAATATGCTTGTCAAGTGTCATAACAATATTTATATTGAAATATATTATTTAAAAACCGGAGTAATCAATTATGTTTTTTTTTTACTTGGCTATTTATATCAACAAGAGTTATATATTCATACACATACAAACAATATATCAGTTGTAGACAAAAACTTATGTCAAACTCGTTTGTCCTCTCTAATCTCATTTATGAGATCTTACAAATGATGATCTAATGCTTACATCAAATATGAATCCAAACCACAATTGATTATTTTACGAACGATTTTAGAACAGTTTTTGTAACATATGGATGTACAACAAATAGTTTTACATGCACCACACTTACGAGTCAATGATAGACGGTTTTTTTTCTTTTTTCTGTTGTAATGTAAAATTTATTATTTATTACTCAACAAAAAAAAAATTTACAGCAAAAATTTGAAAGTTTTAAGAAGAAGTGGAAAAAAAGATGAAGAACAAACAAAGCTACGTTTTCTCAACTCCGTGATGCAGACCATCGCTGGAGAAGAGAGTGAAACTTGGGTTTGTTAAAGTACTAGATAGAGGTAATCCTATTTCGGACGATCTTCTCAATGGTGGAGTGAGATGAGCCGTTGTGCAGGCTGGCCTCGAGTGGATGCGATCATTTCGTTCTCGCCATACGTGGTAGATAGTAGCTTGGAATGCTAATCAAATAAGGATAGATCAGCAAGTCGATCAAAACTGCTTGTGGAGAGTTGGGTAAGAGTTTCATGCCAATCGGTGGTGGTCCTTGTGCCTAGGAGAGGCCCGACAACATCATTCCAAATTGTTTAAGAGAACAGACACGCAAAAAGAGATGATCTCTGGATTCAAGAGGTTCTCCACAAAGCACGCATGATTGGTGGTGACCCCAAGAGCTCATGTGTTGTCCTGTAGATAACCGATCCAATACAGCAAGCCATGTGATGAAACTATAGCACGGGATACCTTCAGAGAACCAGACCACACGATGCCAAGCGACCCGTGGTTTGTGGGTGCGTAACTGGTCATACGTTACTGCGGAAGAGAAGACTGGCCGATAGTCATCTTAGTTCATGGCGCCAAGGAGCCGTATCCACGCCATGGGAAGGGTCCGGCGTTGGTAGAGCTGTGATCTGCGCACAAAGATCCCGAAGATGCGGCGCTCGGATACCTCGAATGCACCATTTCGACTAAGAGACGGTTTATCTCGACTAATATAATTTTTCTATATCTCACACATCAACCAAAACTAATCTATTAAAATAACTTCAAACAAATAAATATTGGTCTATACCAATCCGTATTTTGATCATTACCCTTTCTAAACCAAAATCCAATCAAAACCGGAACTCAATACATAAAAAATTCAAAACAATTAACCAAAAACCTTTATCTAATATTTCTTGAATTTTTACGATCCCTTTAAAAAAGAAATATAGCATCCATTTTAAAAAATAAAAATGATTACATCACATTTCGCAAAAACATCAATGAAAATGTCAAGCCTTTACACGACGACAACTTCCTCTATATATATAAACAACCTCAAAGCTCAGATTCCTTAAAACTCTTCTCCTTCCTTAAACTCTTACTAAACTCCAAAAACTCTCCAAAGCTCACAAAAAAAAATAGACGTCGAATGCAAAAAGGAGAAGAATATGGGACCACCACTACCACTAAGAGAGTTGCACTTTCGGTGGATTTTGAAACGCCCCGACCTCCCCTATATGTGGCCTTACGCCGTCTCTCGACCCGTGGGCCCCACCATCGTCTGACGGTCGGTGCGTTATCTCGGGAGGCTCGAAAGACCTGATTTGCTGACCCTGCAATCACCACGTGATATTTCCCTGTGTTTTGTCCTCACTCACGCAGAGGTCACCCATTATGAAATCGTTCCAACTCAAACACACTTAACTCTAAAGTTATGACAGACTGTGTTACAGAAAAGATAAGTGTACTTTGGTGACATAGGTAGCCAAATCAATTCTCGTAAGGTTTCCTCTTGCACAACATCATATTCAGAAATCGGGGTGTTACAGATTCCTAGGACAAGTCCACATTCGCAGCTCCTCCTCTCCTCCCAGTCATCCGTAAAAACCTCAATCTCATCTCCACTGACATCGGAAAACGCCAGAATCGCTTCCGACTCCGGCTCCGGCTCCGTCTTCACTCGATCTAAATATAATGAAAACACCATTAAATCATAATTAGGAAATTAAAAAGGAAAAGCAACAAAAGAATGGTAAGAAATATTTAGGAGATAAGGAAATTATGTCATAGTTTCTTATTAACTAAAATAATTTAGTAGATAAAGAAATTATACCGTAGTTTCGTATTAACGGTGAAAAAAAAAGTTTCTTAATAATAAAAAGAGAAGATCGATATATGCCAAAAAATTAAAAGAAAAATCAATGTAAGAAAAACAACAAAAGAATAGAAATTACAGAAAACAATAGGTTTAATAGATTTAAAAAGAAAAAATTTCTTAATTCTAAGGTATTGTTGTCAATAGGAAAACATTTAGGAGATAAAACAATTATGTCGTAGTTTTCTATTAAAAAAATGGAAATTTTTTTAATCCTATAGCACCATTTTTCATAAAAGAATATAGGAGGTAAAGAAGTTATGTCATAGTTTCATATTGAAAACAAAATGTTTTCTTAATTCTATGGTACCGTTGTTAATAGGAAAAAATTTGAGGTTCTTGCAAATTTGAAGTCAAACACAAATATAACCCACTTTTTAATCTCTCCTCACAATTGCCAATTTTTCTCAATTACACTCATCTCATTTATCTTAAATAACGAAAATGCCATTATGCCTAATATTTTTTTTTCTTCGAAATAACTAAAAAGACACACAAATCCTCATGTTACCCACTTATTTACCAAAATGTCATCTTCTTCAATTTTCCCAACCACCATTAATAACCAAAATTGAGTTCTAAATGCTCTTTCAACCGATTTTTGAGCTCTAAATACTCAATATTTTAGTTACTAACTTCATAATCTTCTATTTTCTATCCATTTTCATCCAAAAAACTCTCTAATTTGAGTTTTCAAATTAGAAAAATTATTAGATCTTACTAATTCAGGTTCTTCTTGCGTCTACAACGGCTGGGCTTCCCTAATATTGGCTAAACTCGAAGTTCTAGGCGGTTCACGAAGCTCAAAACAACCTCCAACCTGATTAAGGTAATTTTCCACTTGATTTTCGTTGATTTGCAGGTCTGAGTCGCGATAGCATACTTCGTTTGTAGTCTGCTCATACTGTAGACTTCATTTGAAGTCTGTAGGTCAACGCATGGGTTAATTTTGCATTTGACAATTTTTCATGCTCGAAGTTTCCTGACTTCAGATGAAGTCTACCCATTTTTCTCTACAAACAAAAAAACTCTAGTAGACTTCAAATGAAGCCTCAAATAAGGCAGGTTAGTTTTGCATCTGACAATAATATTGACTTTTATAGTAGACTTTATTTGAAGTCTGAACTAACTTTTAGACTTCACATGAAGTCTGCGTAAAAACGATGTTACTTTTTTGAATTTGACCAAAATGTTAACTTTTAGAGCAGACTTCATATGAAGTATACTTAGGTCACTTTTGCATTTGACCAAAACATAAAACATTTACTAGGAAAACATTTAATTACCATTTAATTAGTAGATTTCATATGAAGTTTGCACTATCACACAGACTTCAACTGAAATGGTTCAGATTGCAGATGAAGTCTACTTCTAAAAAACAAAGTCAATTGCAAAACTAACCTGGTGCAGACTTCATATGAATTATGCTATATTGGAGCAGACTTTCTAAGAAGTCTGAAATTATGAAGACACATTAATAAATTTGTACATACTTCAGATGAAGTCTCCTTGCGTCACGCAGATGTCATATGAAGTCTACTCTGAAAATCAAACTTTTGGTCAATTGCAAAACTAACTTTTTAATTTCAGACTTCAGATGAAGTTTGCTCTTTGAAAGTCAAAATTTTGGTCAATTGCACGAGTAACCTGCAAATTAACAAAAGGCAGACTTCAAACGAAGACTTATCCGGTTATGAGGCCATGAAAGAGACTGCGCCTTTGGACTTACTT
>OVAY01002856.1:0-14627 GCA_900406395.1 Kernera saxatilis | reverse complement strand
TACTTTTCTCTTTATTTTACATTTTTTAGTTTTACTATTTTATTGACACGTATCACAATCTAAATTAACAATGACACGTATCACAATCTAAATTAACAATGACACGTATCGCAATCTAGTTATTTAAAAATTTGCATACATGTCACGTCCACGTCGTGCGCGTTCAACTTTATATAATAAGATATATTTTTGTAATGAGAATGGAAAAACTCTCTTTCTTTCCCTTTTATGAAATCAATCTAAGATTCATTGTGTTCTTAGTATCCTTAAATTAAGCTTTCATTTCTTTACTTTTCTGGCATAATAAAGCTTCTTAATGAGCTACTTAGTTTTCTAATCTTATTTTCTATTTTAATAAAGCTTTATAAACTTGAATCTACTTGTTGTGGAAATGCTATCAACTTCTACATTTAAAAGGCACATTGTACAATTTATCTCAATATACATACTAAAAAATTACGAAGAGGAGGTTGGACTGCCGCAATTTTTAAAATTTAAAACTCTAAAAGTCAGAACTACAGTTTGAACATATATAAATGTACACAAACTTTAATAATAGTAATTACAGAGAGTTTGGCAGGCCTAGTAACGTGAATCATATCACAACTAATTATTCCTTTGTTTATTTGTCTTAGTATAATTCTTCGCGTAAAGTTTTTTAAAATCACGTACGTAATCATGTACCACCAATTATTAAGTTATTGTTTTTCGAGATGAAGTTTCCAAAATATGATTGTTTAATTTCTACTATAAAGTTTTTAGATATCAACTTAATTAGCTTTTTTGTCGTTAAGTGGTATTCAGGATCCAAGTAAAATTAGAAACAAATGTTTACAACGAACTTTGATGCTAGGTTATCAAATGTACAAACAAACAATTTAACAAAGTGAGTACGTACAAAGTATGGAAACTTTTGTTTCAATAGGTATATCATAAAAAAAAATTCGCCCATGTTTTCTTTTAGAACGTTCTGTCAATACTACCGATTCAACCTAAACGAATTTCTTTCTTTCTTTCATCTATCACTTCTCCACCATTATAAATTACCAGCTACAGCCATTATATGCCTAAGTTATTTTGTAAAAGCGAATGATATATGTATAAGCAATCTCTCTAAATTATTGATTTTTGATTGGTTTCTCTCTTAAAAAATTGTTCTCTCAAATTTAGTTCTCTACACCGATTTGACAGTAATCTTACTATCTTGGTAATTGCTCAATTTTCAGAAAATTATAAATAAATATAAATAAAATCGACATGATCACTTACATATACATAAAAATGACAACCATTCTCTTTTTATTAAGCTAACTACATTGCAATTCAACCCACAAAGTTAAATCTAAAAAAAAACGAAAATTAAATAAAAAGATGAATTCTGAAAGGGTAGAGTAGTAAAAAAAAGGGAATTACAAAATCGAATCATACCTTTTTTTTTTTTGTTATAAGTATAGAGAGAGTCTTATATGATGATTTATTGATTACCGTTGAGAAACTAAAAAAAAACGCCGTGCTTACAACGCTTCCCATGTGAGCGACAACAATATCCAATAAAATACCACCACGTGTCAAAAGATCTCGACTTGTGACCCCACTACGCTACTCCGGTGACGAAACACCACCGAACACTCCGGCAACTCGCCGAGATCGGCGAACAAAGACTCATCCTCCTCTCCCATCGGGAAAAACACCGCCACGTCATCTCCCGTCGCAGAGACAACTGTCTTTTTCTCCGATGAGAAAATCGGACTCTCGAGAATTGTCGAAGACGTTGTCTCCATCTCCGTAAACCACGCGAACTCGTCGACGACGCAAGACGGTGTCGTTTCGATCTCTCTCCCAAGAACCATAAACTTATTGTTATCATCCTCCTCCGGCTCCACCTCCGGTACTTCGGGTTCGGGTTCGGATTTGGGCTCGGGTTTGGGTTTGGGTCCATTTCTAGAAGAAGAGGCGAGAGGCCAAGGATGGTTATGCTCAGAGGTGTAAGTGATGAGGATCATCGTTGGATCGTCTCTGCTTCTCTCGACTTGCTTCCTCGCCGGACAACCTTTTGTGCTACTACAACGGTAATAACCTCTAGGGTAAGGAGATCCCTTAATGGGCTTTTGACCGTACTTACGCCAGGCCCATGAATCTGACGGTGGAGATGTGTCGCCTTTGTGACGAGATCCTTCCATTTCTTTCATCGGTACGTTCACTACTCTCTTCTCTATGGATCTCCTGCTGTAATTAATTAACAAGTACATCAATATATGAGAATATATATATACTTTAGTTAAAGCTAACGTTTCATGCAATTGTATTATAAATCGAATCATGGATTTATTTGTTATTTACCTTCTTTTAGGAGAATGAGAAGAGATGACAGCGTTGAAGGTTGGAGAATTTGGAGATTCGGGTCCGGTTTCTTGACTGCTTTCGTGATCATTGTAGCTTCTCGCCATCTCTAGACCTCGCTTCATGTTTATATTTTCTATAGACTATAGACTATAGTTATATATTTACAAGAAACTGAGCGAGGAAAGGAGGGTCGATCGATGCTATCGATCAAGAATCGGATGTTTCGTGGATCTTGATCGCTTTTGGAAAGATATGAGTTGCAGAAGGAGGAAGAGGAGTAGAAGTAGAGAAAGAGAAAATGGAGAGAAGGTGGAGAAGAAGAGGGGTTGTGTATGAAAGAGGACGTGCGAGCATATGTCAATTTAATCTCTACTTGTTTTATTTTAAACAATAATAATACTTTATATTCTTATCATTTAAGAGAGGGACCCCGATTGATTGTTATTTAAATAGATAATAATTTGTCTATAAGGCGATGGTTACATATGATCACACCCTTTGTTTATGATATATAATAATATATTGCGGGGTTTGAAGATGAGGTTAGGTATTAATAGTATACATTTGTTTTGTTTTTTTGTCTTTTTTCACCATTGTTCAAACTCCTCTTTTCTTTACAATGTATTTAAATGATTGGAAGATGATTAGGTTTATTGGGTGGTGTAGTGCGTGTGAACAAGGAATTAATGGTAACATATATGATCAAACTTTACTATTCATTTAAAGATTTTATTTTAGATCTAAAGTTTATTTCTATCCTTTTCAAGAACTTTTCCATTCACAAAAAGTTTATTAGTGTCTCATATATGAAACTCAGATTAGGTCTTTAGCTAAATTAAACTCCGATTAAGAGTATACTATATTCTAATTAGAGAAAATTTTCCAAATTTAATTCAGAAATTTAATGATAAATATGTATTGATGTCATCTTATTCATCACATTTATCCATTTGAATTGGTTATAAATCTTGATTTCTCCGCTATTAAATTATAGACTCAAATTTTATGATCTCTTAATATGGTACTATATATACATATATTCTTTTTTTAGATGACTATATATATTTCTTGTTTTGAGTATTACCCATTACATTAGATTGCATATATACTGTGTCATGTATATATATATAATTAATATTGAAAAGGGATATTATTGTTAAAAGAGCTATCACTTGTCTCATGTATGAGATACATATCCACTTTTCTTTTGATGGTTAACTTTATGGATTTTTGGGCATCTTGTGTTGGCATATGCATATGATGTATGTATATGCATATGTTGCATTTTGTACGATGCAATCCCAAAGACTCTCAATAAGTTGCACTCCAAAGTACGAGCCGAAACTATAAAAATACAATATTAAACTAAATGTCTTATGACCTTTTCCTTCGCCTAAAGCAACATCAGCAGCTGATGAAACGCAAATATAATATAGTTATCATGTTTCGGATTTAATTATTAAAATTCTTATTTCTAATCATATAGATAATCTTATTTATGAGTGATGATTATCGTTTACTGATCAAAGTTTACCCTTTCTTTGCGCTGATCTCCATTAGAGACAAGAAAAATGGAATATATGGACTGTAACATCCAATCAGTAGTATGTAAACAAAATATTTAATATGATTATCACGTTTGTTCTTATTTGTCCTTTCTTCTGTAAATATTTTGTACAAGCTAATTTCGGACCAAATTTCTAACTAATTCCCAAAAACTGTGAACTTTTTTTTATCATTTAGAACATCCACAAACCACAATGACAACCATAATTGAAACCGCAGTAAAGAAATTCGAACCTTGGTTCATCAACTTTCAAGATGAATTTTTCAACTACTAGACCACTATGATGAGTTAGTTTTTTTTTTTTGTCATCTGGTGAATTATTGATTCAAAGGTAAGATTCAGCAGGATGAGTTAGTTATAAAAGTTTGTTAGTCCTAATATTTTATATTTTAAATTAAAAAAGTCTAGCTAGCTTTAGATATTATTTTCATTGCAACATATTGTAAAACACTTAAATTAAGTAACACACAAAAGGCTAACAATCATGGAAACATAGGTTTATCTTCCCCTGATAGCTCCTTTTATCAAAGAGCCAAAGAGGGTATTACCAAAAATAAACTCTTGCTGGAAAATATATTAACTTGTTATGTATATATATAATACTAGATGTTTATTTTTAAGTAATAAATATACATTAATACGAATACTTAAAATTAATGTAGCTACATATTGACATTTATTGGGTTAAAAGCTTTTATCAACATGTAAAATTATGTAGTTGAAGACTTATTGTAACAAATCAGTTGGATTTGGAGAAAGTTGTGTCAACTTAGGAACTTAGCTCGGCTTTTTGTTGTTTACAAAATCATGAATTGTTAGAGAGCGAGTTTTTGGAATGATAACTGGACCGGGTTAGGTCCTCTTATCGACATTGTTGGCCCCTTTTTGATTTTATTGACAAGTATTCCTACTGATTCCTTTGTAGAGCAAGCATTTGATCACACATATGACATTTGGTTCTTTTCTCTACCTCATTTGTAACTCTAAATTGAAACCACACCAACACTCGTTCTTTGAATGCTCTAATTAGCAACGCAAACTGTCGCCTCTCGGAAATGCCCAGAAACAAACGCAAAAAGACGTAAACCAAATTTTCTACATAACACAGACATTTTAAATGATTTTTGCTATGAGATTGTATCCAGTTTTCTTAAACAAATGAACAAGATTGAATCAATGCATGTATGCAAAATATTGATTAATTCTAAAAACAAACAACACTTGAACATTAAATATGGATGGTGATTCGAATATTGAATTTGGATGCATCATTCAGATACATAAACAAGTGAAACCTTATATAATTAATTTATGTTGCAATTTAACAAAATAGAAAATTGACTGCTTATAAATTCTAGTGATGATTAAATTATTCATAATAATATATTGGACAATGACTAAATCACTTGTTGGTAAGACTGAAAAAAGAAAAAAAAAACATCGTAAGAAATATCTAGTAGAGAGAAACATTATCACATTACCTTTAATACTATTTTCCCATGGAGTGATAAAAGATTATTATGGAGCGATATTTAGTTTGAGATAGTTGCGTATTTAATTAATCGAGACAAACTATAAAGCATTATTTTATGATGAAGCATTTTAAAAGACCCAATTCCATCTACTGAAATATTTATTATATAAACTGCAAGTTTATATTATTCACCTTATGGGACAAAAAATATCAAGAATTACAAGTTTTCTTTTTCAAGAAATTATTTATTTATTTATTTATTTATTTTAAGTATGAATTGATAAAAAAATGTTTGCGTGTTGACTTGTCATTTTATTGCCGTCATCTTCATGTCTCCGTCCAGATTGAAAAACAAACACAGCCCTATTGCCAATTTGCCATATAACTACAATTTTGCTAGAATATGTAAACTAATAACTTTTATCATATATAAAACATAGTGTCTGATCGGTTATTACTTTTTTTTTTGATAACTTATAGGTAAATTTCAGGTCTATGGAGGAGTCTAGACTAATTTTTTAGAAAGATGTAATCCATGAATAGATCCTTTTTCTGGATATGTAAATAGATCGAAAGCAAGAGACCCATATTCATGTGGATGTTCAGGAACAATGTGTTGTAGTTTTACGCAGCAGATCGATGGATCGAATCTGTAACGTGTTGGCGTCCTAGATCCAATCTCTTACCACCTGACCACAAGACTGCAAGAATGGTTATTACTTAATCTTGGAACTATTATAGATATACTTCGAATTCTGGAACTTGCGGTCTTTGTATGTAAAAAAAAAAACTTACGGTCTTTAAGAATAGATCAACAAAAATGATTAAAGGTTGTGAGAGTTTGTGAGAATACTGGAATCCATTCACATCTTAAAGACATGATGATTTCTAATTGTTGTAAAAGTTATAGAAAGTATTTAACAAATAAAAATTTATAGAAAGTACCCGTTACATCCAAATTCTGATTAAATAATAATTTGGTAAGTTTAAAAATAAATGATGTTTGTGATAAGTTTTTGTTAAAACTTAAAACTTTTTTTTTTTTTGAAACCGATTAAAACTTAAAACTTATTCACAAATATCATTTAAACTTAAAACTTAAAAATATTAAATAATATTTGTGATAAGTTTTGACAAGGAAATGCCTAATTATTTTGTTGATGTTTTGGATTAAATTGAAATGTAGTGATCCGTGAAGCAATGTGGCTACAATATAAATCAATTCAACAATATTATAGCCACGATTTGGCAAACTATACTTAAATATATTATTGGCTGACTGCACTTAAATAGTATGTTATTGGTGGCTAATATCATGGAATATTTTTTTATTAAAAAGTGGGGCTAATAATTTGGCATCTCTGACTTTTCCTAAAACCTCGCCGTGGTTCTTGTACAACATGCCATAATTTATTTTAATGATTTCAATATTCTAGATATTTTATTTTGTCAGTTTTCTTGTATTTCTATATTTCTTTACAACCAATATTTCTAGATTAATATAATATTTTTCATTGCTCCTAATTTTATTTATTCAGGAAATGCAACATAAATAATCTAGAATATAATGCTTCATTTATGGATTATGGTTGCATAATGGAAACTGTTGTGTCTGAGGGATCTCAACGTTTGATTGAGTGATATTATTGAGTGAAAAGAAGGAAAAAAATTTAAGACACGACAGTCAGTATAATACAATCGCGAATTATTTTTGTTTACACAAAAACAAAAATCAAATCCACTCCATCACCTCCCAGATCGCCGAACATATATTCACTCTCAAGTTTTGTTCTACCTTCCACTGCAATAATATTTATGTAATCATCTCAAAACTGTTTATAAACAGTTTCAGCCGTCTAAAATATGTCCTTTCAGATCATACTATATATCCTTCCTGACCAAACTAGTGGATAATGTTCTCTTAGCCACAAAATTCGTACAAATATTTTAGAGAATTTATAAGAAACTCAAATATTGTGTCTCATTAACCCATGTAATTAAGATTTTTTTAACAAGATAGATTGCTATATAAGTATATATACACATGAACATCAAGAAGATCTTAAACTCTCTTCCTTTTCCTTTGATGAAATCAATCTAAGATTCTTTTGTTCTTGGTGTTCTTAAATTAAGTTTTTCTTTCTTTACTTTCTTTGCACAAAAACTCTAATGAGCAACTTCAATTTCTATCTCCTTTATGTCTTTTGTTAAGCTCTAGAATAAGCTTGCTTTAGATTTTCTCTCAACATGAACATTATATGTAAAAACGTAAACACTTAAGACAATATAAATGCGAAGCAAGTCCTAACTGTAGAAAAGTACAGTTAATTAATTCAATCTTTTAAATCAACTATTAGACTTATGAACCAAGTTTGTGATGTGGTAGTTCACACTTGACGAAGATTTACCATGTTGGTCTAAATCAGGAATCGAATCTCCTCAACCACGAAATTATCAAACTCTATTCTTGACCAGTCAAAATTATGTCATGTTTTAGATCCATTAGAAAAATCGATGAATAAATCGGATTTCGGTTATATTAATCCTAAAAAATTAGTCGGACTTCGGTCCGGAACTTCCTACTTATAAAAGAAAAAGAAAAAACTACTAGACTTATGCAAACACACTCAAATATTCAGACTTTTAAAATCTAACTAAAAACATGAATCAAATACTAAACTTAAACGCAAACTCCAAACGCAATGGCGAGTTATACAAAAGAAGCAAAATTCACAACTTTTTACAAAATATATATATATATTTTTATTTTTTGATCAAAACTTTTTACAAAATATATATTTTATTCTTTTTCATTTCTTAATTGCTTCCAATAAAAATATACTATATAATCATATATTAAATATTCTAGTAAAAAATTATCATACATTTTGTTTTTGTTTTTTTTATCAGTTCGATATAAATCTAAACTCAGAATCTTCTACGGATTTACGCTGAACAAAACTGAAGCTAAACTGGGTTTCAAAACAACGAGATTTGTATTCAAAGCCTCAATTCGAAACTGAAACTCAAAATATGAAACACATTCTTGAGCTTTTTCTTTTCTTCTTTAGTCCTTTTTTAAAAAATTCTAAATGTTACAGTGGGCCACTTGGCTTGACAAGAGCTTTAACCAGAGTTCGGGTCATATCATCTACACTCCACAGCTTGTCTTTGGATTGAGGTACAACAATGGCTTCCATGGAAAATGTATCTCGGCATGAAACCCTTGCTTGACCCACACTCAACCCCATTTCTTCAAATGCTTTAAGAATGTTCACAAGCTTATCGTCTCCCTTTAGGCTTTTTATCTGTAATTGAAACTTTTCCCCAATCTTCTCCACCTTTACCTCCTGCCAAAGTTCACGAACTTATAATATTTAAACAATATACTCGCGACTTGACCTTAGTAATCTCCCAAATAGAGCGCCATGTGAATATCTCAATACTTCATGCTGATATTTGAACTAACAAGCAGAAAGCTAATTAACTGCCAAACAAATATGGATGGATCTACTTGCTTTGTATGATCAAATTTAGATTTGGTGTCGTTGTATAAAAAGATTCAATTCCAGTTTGGTGTATCAAGGTTAATCCTCAGTGTTTCAAATGAAGAAAACAGATTCTCAATTGGTCATACAAAGATTTATCAATATATGACTATATGTAATATACATAGATAAGCTTTATGTAATATATATAGAAAAGCTTCACTATAATGATGTAAAGAAAGATGAGAGGAGAAACCTGAAAATGGTGTAAAGGTTCTCTTTTGATTATCTTGAAAGCTTCATGTTCTTTCTGCAGAGCTTCTATCTTGAGTTTGAGCATGGCTATGTATAGAAGAGCCTCCCTAATCGCCATGCTCTGTTCATGGTTACTCTGCAAAATAGCTCATTGGCCTTAACTTCTATTCACACACACACATATATAAGTATATGAACATATATACATACCAGTTTAAAATGGGTGAGCTTTCTGAGAAAATGAGGCTTCCCTTGGCTTGACCTCTTCTTTTGTTCACTAGCCACCATCACGTTCTCAATGTTTTGAACTCTTTGAGATAACGATTATTATTTTTTGAACTTTGAAGAATATATCTCGGGATCTATATATATACACACATTTTCTTGTCGTGTAGTACGAAACATACATATCTTCGTGATGAGCTAGTAGCTTATTGAAACATCATAAACCACATAAGAGTAGAAATAGTAAAATATTCATAAGAAAATATATCTCTTCAACCACATATACATGTATTCAATATTAAATTTCTACTTTTACCAATAAAATATTTGTACGGTATTTTGGGACTAAGAACATCTCCAATGATACTCTATTTCTTTCTCCAAACTCTATATTTGGAGTAAAATCATCTTCAATGGTACTCTATTTTTTCCTCTAAAAATAGAGAAATGTACAGTGTTCCTCCAAATTTGGTACATTTGGAATAAAATCATCTCCAATAGTACATTTCTCTATTTTTAGAGGTGAATTTTTTTATTTACAAAATGATCATTCCCTTTTAATATTTTATTATTTTATACCTAAACAAAATTATATAACAAAACTTTATGCATATATAATTAAATTTTATGCTTACATAAATTTATATTAAAAACATAGTTATTAAATTAATTTCAAATTATAAAATACAACAATAACAAATATTAAATTAGAAAATACAACAAACTATTCACGAGCCAAAGGGCCCTAAGAAAAAATATTTTGCTACACAACAAGAAGCATGTAGGAAAGATGTAGAACGTGTTTTCAGAGTTCTCCAATCGCGTTTCGCAATTGTGAAAGGACCGGCTCGTTTTTGGAACAAAAATGTGATACATGACATAATAACTACATGTATAATTTTACATAACATGATAATCGAGGATGAGCGTGATCTCGATGCGCCAATTGAAGTTGGGAGAGAAGCTCCACCTCCGGAGGTCGAAATAGCGGAAGATGAAAATACTCGATTTCAAGAATTTCTTGCTCGATATAGACAAATCAAAGACAAAAAACTCATTTCTCACTTCGAAACGCATTAGTTGATCATTTGTGGGAGAAATACACTAATAATGATGTTTAAATAAAAATGTATTAGTCAACTTTTTTTAATTTACATGGTGTACTGATGTTTTATTTTTAATTATGTTTTATTAAATAATACTATAATTTTCAGAATATTTGTTGAATATATAATAAATGGGTAAAATCTGTAAGTTTAAAAAGTTAATTTTATGTTTAAAATTAATAATAAAATAATAAAATAATAAAATAGAATATATTTAGAATATTTATTTTAGAGTAAAAAATAGAGATAACCATTGGAGTAAATTCTTTCTCTATTTTTAGAAAACTCTATATTTAGAGTAAAATATAGAAGCAACCATTGAAAATGATCTAACCTGAATCATAAACTAAAAGCTATTCCCAAATTAACTTTAAGTACGGGTTCTTTTTTTGTCAACTTTTAGCACGGTTTTAAAAACATTTGCTGATAAAAAGAAATAATCTTGTAAATATCACAAATCACGGAAAATCAATAGATTTATATAACTTGAGCATACAATAAAAGAAAAAAAAAAAACATATATTGGAGAGTTTGAGCATACATCGATGAACGCGAAAGGAGAATAAAACAATGGCAAACTTCCAGATGTCAGAGACAGATATCTATGAATTAGCCAGAAAAATCCTACCGACACATACATAGCAGCGAATACAAATGTGTTGAAATAAATATATTATAAGAAGAAATGTCGAGGGAAGAGAGATAAGAGGAATCACGGGTTGTATCTTTACGTTTGTCTCACTTCGAAAGGTACATAAGAAAGCAGACCAAGTGCTAAGCATGGGACTGCTCTGTGACTGTTTCACATGCTTCGTTACTACCATTTTCTCTGTTTTATTCTCTATCCTTATCTTTCCTATTATAAGCAATTGTTTTTTTTATGTGACATAGTAACGTATAAATAATAAATTATTACACAACAATGTAATTCAATTTTTTTTGGTACTCCTAAAAAATACAATATCATTTGGCATATAATGGATGAGCCTTATAGTACATCCATATAACCGGGGAATAGTATTTTGTTTTGTTTATTGGTAAACTCATAATTTAACAAAATGGTTAGTATTTGAGTGCTTTTTTCCGAAATTATGAACGGGTAAAACTAGGTTTAAATGCGTATTTGTTCATTTTAGTAACGGTGTCAAATCATGCTCTAGTCCCATCTCCATCGGACAAATTTTTTTATTCATTTTTGGTCTGATGAACCGTTTTTTTGCCAAAGACTGCGGAATCCTAAAAGATTAACACTATCTTTCAGATTGGCCTTTGGATTTTGTAGGTTGATCATTTTTATTACTTGTAAAGTAATAATTTTAAAATGTTTAATAGCCAATTTATGCTCGGCATGCTGACCTTGAACCCTAATTAACAATAACACACAAATAATGAAATGAAAATCCTAGAAAAAATTAAAGAGTATTCGCCTCCATATGTTTTTCTCTATTTTACGTTTCAAGAGTTCATCGATTTTACGCAAAAACAAAACAGAGGGGGGGAGGGGGTCAGTGAACAAGGAGGATGTAATTAATTCGTTCCCTAACAGTAATTAGTACAAGAGGAGAACTAATCTTAAAAAGCGTGTGCAATTGGTCTATATGATGCCTTGATATATAGAAATTGAAACCAAATCCAGGAGGCTTGATGAGTATCCTAAAAGACGGATTGTATACGACGAAGATCTATCACGAGACGTTTGGTGTTAGAACTGTTAAAATATATATGTAATGGGGACAAATATATAGAGAGATATGAAAAGCATTGTTTTGTGTAAAGAGAAATTAGCTGAAGAGCTGACCAATAGACTAAATCCACTTTTTGGGTACATAACTACAAAAAAAAACATGGAGAAGTTAACATTAATATGCCCAAGACTTGTCTGAACCCATCACTTGCAATTTGTCTCTTTTTATGTCAGCACAATTCATCTAATATCTGCTATTTCTTTTGTACTCAGCTCAATTTTATATATATATATATATATATATCCAAGAAGTTTTGAACGGAGGTCCATCTAGTCTTTTCAGGCCAAATATCAGAGCAATTTTTAAAGCTTATTAAGTTAAGATTGATAGAAAAAAAAATTAAAGTTACAAATTAATTAATTTGAAGCCAAATTCGTTCAATTTGGTAAAGCCATAAATTTGTTTATTCAACTATATGACTAAGAGAGTTTATTTGCTCATTTTACGTTAAACAATGTAAATCTAATAAGTTCACAGGCAAGCACATTAAATAAAGAGAATACAATGTTGACAAAATTATATAATATACAAAAATACAAACCCTTTGTGTTTTTGTGCTGCATGGAGTATGGTTCCTGATGCTTTCCAGTGCTACGCGGATTCTCACCTATATTATATATAACCTCATCTTTTGTGTGTGTGTGTGTGTGTTTTTTTTTTTTTTAAATATCAACAAAGAAATAATTACTTACAAGAAAAAGGTTCTGCCAAACTAAAAAACAAAGCTGATGCTTTTCACTGCGACGTGGATTCTCACCTATAGCCTCCCCTTTTATCTGCTTTCCTCTTTTATGTGTTTTCCTCTTTTATGTGCTTTTTCTTTGTTTCTCTTGAAGAATTAAATTTCTCTCAATTTTTTCTTTTTTAAAACCTTCTTTTTGTGTAGGGGTTTTCAAAATTTTCAAAATCCATTTGCATGTTTATAATGGACTTAAACAAGTATAGCAACGACTGTTATAGTTCAAAGTTAACCTATTCAAACTAATTAATTAAACCGAATTGAATTTGGTTTTCACTTGTTCCAGATTGAATCAAACTAAACTGAATATGAATCAAGCTTAAAATCAACATCTAACAAAACTGAAATAAACCAAAAAGAACTCAGAAAAAAAGAAAAAGTATTTTCAGTTTTTACGTGCATACCTTACTTGGGATTAGAAGAGCACTCCACGCCCATGAACATCTTCCAATTCACAGCCAGAAAAATCTTTGTTTTTCCACAGATTTTGTTTGTTTTTATTTTTATTTTTATTTTTTGGTGATTAATTATATTAATATATTAGTGCAGAAGAATTACCGGGCAAATCTCCTTTGGTAGAAAGCTCATCACAAACTAATGCATAATGAAGTTATATACATATGCAAGAGTGAAGTAATGGGACTCCTGCCAATAGAGATCTTGCCCTGTAATTTGCATTTGCACCTTCTCTTTGTTCAATGAATCTTTCTCTATCTGCAAAATACAATTTCTCTTGAAGAATTAGTTTGTTTATATAATATTTCAAAGAAGCATATTCAATGGTACGATGCTTCTTCGTTGTAAAAGAGATTTGAAGTTTTATTCCCAAAATGATGTCTTCAATGTATAATCTCAAAGGAATAATCTCTTATGCCTACGTACCCTTAACTTGAAATGCTTTTCTTTTGTTTTTTTTTTCTCTCTACGGTATTCCAATCCTAAGTCACTTCTTGAAAATACATCCAAAGTAAATTATCATCGAGTCATTTAAACCGTAGATTTTACATAGTGTTAGTAGGTTTCAGAATTAGTATGAACTTTAACCGAAATTTCCGGCTGCAATTAAATAAGGTGGTTAACTCTAAAATATTGTTGACTTCCCAAAAATGTGCTATGAACAACTTGGACGGGTAATAAAATGCTCTGTTCCAACCAAAAAATAAGAACGATTTGATGAGCTAAAGAGACAACAAATAAATAAAAAAACAAAAAAAAAAACAAAAAACAAAGTAGAAAACTAGAAAGTGATTCTTTTCTTTGAAATGGAAGATCCATGGGAATGTTCTTTGCAGATTTTCGAGCTTCTACTTTAATTTTTGGCCGAATACTGAGTTTTGGGAGACCGAACAGAGTGTTTGGGATTTGATTTCGGTATAGTTCATTTTTAATATATTATTAATTTCTTTTCAACATATTGGAATTTTTTTTCCTTTGTTTTAGCATCTAAAGCCTAAATAGTTTGAATTTATTCAGACTCATAAGTTTATATTTCCAGGTTCGAAACGGATTGCTTGGATTTACTATCTATGGTGTCCACACCGGAGGAGTGGCCTGCCTTTGCTTCTGAGCTAGAAGATTTTCGAACTCTCAAACTGTCTTTTCCCTCTTTTTCGATTTGTTTTGTTCCTAGAAGCAGTAATACCCGTGCGGATTGCCTTGCGAAAGCGGCAAGATCACGTGGCTCT
>OVAY01002855.1:0-14635 GCA_900406395.1 Kernera saxatilis | reverse complement strand
CTTCAAATGACAACGAAAATCCAAAAATCACTAATTTTAGAAAAGCTTCAAATCTATGATCAGAGATAATATATCGACTGCGGCGAATAATAGCAAAGTGAAGGGATCAGAAAATAGATGAACATGTGAAGAAGATGAAGAATTTCAAGATAAATAACAAAATAGTTAACAAAAATTATGAATCGTTAACCTGTTAGTGTTATCATTATCGATACAACTTATATAATTTGTTATCATCATTATTATCATGTTAACTCTATCATTATTATCGGTGAATATTATGTATAAAGTACACGTTTATTTAAATACAATTTGTATATTAATTATCTTACCACGTTAATATAATATTATTCGGATATTTATAATATTAGCACGTTACAAGTATCGTATAATTGGGTTGACACGATAAGTATAAAATTATCGCAATAACATATTAGTTAACATGCTAACCAAATATTTATCCACTACAAACCACACATTTTTACGATATACAATGGTGAATTGTGTTTTGGACTTTATTATCTTACCGCGTTAATACAAATGTTATCCAGATATTTAGTATGTTACAAGTGTTGTTAGCATGGTACAAGTGTTGGATATTATTGTTAGCACGGTAAGATACTATATGATAATTGGACTAATACGATAAAGATAAATTTATGCCGATAATATAGTAATTAGCTTGTTAACAAAATAGTTATCCACTCAAAACTATATACGGTTTTATGATTCCGGTGATGAATAGTGTTTTCCAAATTTGGATAAATAGTATCGATGGCAGATGAACAGTATTACCGACCATATAATGTCGGAAAAAAAGTTTTTAAGGCCAATGATATTTTATGTAATAAAAGAAAAGGAGAAGGATACTTTTAGGTTAAAAATAATTTCTCTTTGCTATTTAGTTAATTTAAAATTATTCATTGTTATATAACTAAATAAGTGATCAACCATTAATATTCACCAAATTCACCCTAAACATTATCCTTGAATTAACAATTTCGTTGCTATAACTAAGAAGGCACCTTAAAGGCTAAAAGTAAGGTCTAGGTTCTAGATGTGTGAGGCACTTTCCTATTAGATCAAATTGTGTGGTTTCGTTAAAACAAAACAAATTGTCTAATGATCCATCCTTTAAATTGTTTTTTTTTTCGGACAAAGTAATTGAATTGGAAATTGAGGCGAGAAAAGGAAAGGTTTGAATAAGTCCACCTACATTTTTTATCCACACAACTTGCATTGCTAAGATATGGAAGCATCTTGACTTTGACAATTGAAAGTTAGGTGCATAAAATCTGTTCCCAATATTATACTTATCTCATTATTATTCAATCATTCAAATTCCAGAGAATGTTGCAAATCATGCTAATTATAATTTAAAACAGTTGGCTTCTGGGACATAGGGAAATATGTCAGAAAACTAAACCCGAAATTGGTCCAGATGGGCATCTTTGGTGATTCATCATAAACTATTGCAAGTGTAAGCTTCAAATCTAAAACACTTTACAATTTCCCTCCTATGTAAGCACCACACATAGATACAAAGTCTTTCTTGAGCTGTTTGATTGAATTCACTTCTTCTGATGAACTCAAGTTCTTTGACAACTTGAAGCATCTCTCTTGTCATTATAGTTGATTTATATCTCCCTGAGGGCACTAATTGATGAAGGAATGCCTCTTTTGAAGAAGTTTTCCTTGTAAGTGAAGGTACTCCAGTGAAATGCAGCTGCTCAAAGCACTGGAGATTTCATCACCACACAACTTGGTTTCTGAAACATCAAGAGACACCAAGATTCCTGGCAAGTCATTAACGGAGAGATTAAGGGACACCGGTTAATAAAGCAAGACTCGTCACCTCTTGGACAGAGCTGATTCCTGGAAAGATCTTTAGATGTTGCAGGCTCTGAGCCGGTAAATCAAAACTGTTGTGCTGTGATCTTAATCATTGGGCTCGGTTCAATGTTCAAATCAGTATTTGTGACTGTTGGTTAGGCCGGTTATTGGAGGAGACTAAGCTAAACCAGTTAAGTTATAAAGAGCAAATCGAGTTTGTTAGTCATTATAACTTACTCTATTGCTATGTCACATCTTTTCCAGGCTGAGGTTAATTCATCCATCATTTTTACTCTCTCTCTAAAAATATTATATTGAATTGGTAGGAGTAGACCTTAACCGAGATTGGAGCTCTTTCTCTCTGTGTTTTACATTCTCTGTTTTGACAAAGCTATCGATCATTAACTAGTTCGTAGTTCGAAGGGAAAAATCAATGTTGGAAGCAACTGGAAGCAACAAAATCATCGTTATTTTGTTGAGCTAATAATGTTTTTCTCTCATGACATCTGATATACAATATGTATGTATATAAAGATATTAATACATCAGAAACTAATTGATATACTCAAGAATATAATTATGCTCTATTAACAGAAAAAAATCATCATCTAGGAGCCATTTCTGTAATGCTCTGAAAGGAAATAACAGAGGTCGACGACGACCCTTGAGGAACGGCTGAGCTTTTCCCTTTGTAATGTCGGGTGTATGAGCTCTCCTGTGAGCTGCCGCCTTGGCCACCTCTAAGACCGAGGCCACGGTGGTTGCGTCCCCTGTTGACACCTCTGTAGACACCAGGCTCCGTTAAGGCAGCCTCGTTGAGGTTAATCTCTTTCCTGCAAAGCATCTCCACCACTTGTGTCATGTTTGGTCTCTTCTGTGCCGCGGCTTGAGTGCAGAAAAGGGCTACCTTGATGAATCGGATCACTTCGTCTTCCGGAAACTTGGTTAGATCCGGATCCACGCACTCTAGTAGCCTCCCTTCTTCTCTCAGCTTCCATACCTGCCAAACCACAGATTAATTAAATCCTTGAACGCATTTACATTATTGGATGTGTTTTCTCCAAATGAAACCACAACTTTAGTATTTTAACCCAAAACATAATTGTAAAGGCGGAAAGCAAAATGCAGACAAAAGAAAACGTTTACGTTTGGGGTGTTTACATTTACATTTTGAAAATGTACACTTGTAAAAAAAAAAAAACTAACACAATCATAGAGCTATAAACATATATAATGTGTGTTAAGGTATGAGAGTTTTTAGCTTTACCCATTCGACTAGAACCAAGAACTCGTCTCCAAAGGCGGCTCTACTGCTACTACCACCACTTATGACCTCAAGCACAAGTATCCCGAAGCTGTAAACATCCGCTTTTTTGGTCAGTTGACCAAGAAGTGCATATTCTGGGGCCAAGTATCCCCTGTAATCTCGGTTTCATCAGCTGAAATCATCTGAAGAGGAAAGATGGAAACCGATTTGTTTATGGAACGATTCTTACACTGTTCCAGCGACTCGAGTACTGACATGAGTGACATTGTCTGGAAAAAGCTTTGCCAACCCAAAATCTCCAATTTTGGGAGAAAAGTTTCGGTCTAGTAAGATATTACTCGCCTTGATGTCACGGTGAACAACCTGAGGTTCGACTTCCTCGTGAAGGAAAGCTAAACCTGAAGCTGTCCCAACGCAAATGGCAGCTCTTTTGGACCAATCAAGCGGAACATACTTACTCCTCGAACCTAAAAATCAGTCAAACAACATCAGAAAAAACAAGACACAGTGGGACTTGGTAGACAAGAACCCGATTGTGGTTTATAAACAAACAAAAAAGTTACCAAGCAAAACACTAGCAAGACTGTTGTTCTCAAGGTACTCGTAGACGAGAATCCGATTGTTCCCTTCGATGCAGCAGCCAATGAGGGTAACAAGGTTAGGATGATGAATGTTCGATATCAAGTTAATCTCGGTCAAGAATTCGCGTGTCCCTTGTTTAGATTCAGCAGAAAGCGATTTCACAGCTACTTGTGTGCCATCTCTCAATACTCCCTGCAAGACTCAAATCATCAGAATAATCAACATTTGAGCCGGATTGAGTTTTAAGATTGTAAGAGAGGTCATCATTTCTCACCCTGAAGACAACTCCAAAGCCACCACCTCCGATTCTGTTGGATGGGTGGAAATTATCTGTCGCTGATCTTAATGAGTTATATGAAAAGACCCTCACATCGTTGGTGCAAATCTCTGACCATTCAAAGAACAGAGATCATCAAATTCACTTTCCATGTTCTAAGCAAACGAAATCAAGAGGAAGTGACTAAATCGGTTTAGTCAAACCATTGTCGAATTCTGCACTTGTACAAAGAATCCAAACCCAGAAACAAAATTAAGATCCGAATTTTAAAACCATAAAATCGTGGTGAACACTATCATCATTATCCATCGAATTGTTTGTATACCTTCAGCTTCTCTCTGTCCAAGACGATCGTTTCCTTTGCACATATCGAGAATCCCGAAGCAATTATAGCGCATCACAAACCCAGAGATAATAACGACAAAAATCACTCGAAGAACAGAAGAAATTCCGCAACAGAAGCTCAAATCCAAACCCAAACAAAAATAAGAAATGGGTTTGATAGATGCGAAATGAATTTTTCTTAAAAGAAGCTTAAATTTGACCTGTCTCCTCGATACTGAATCTGGAAGAAGAAGCTTATGGGGTTTTGTTTGAAAAAAATTGCTAGCGGAGAAAATCCATTTCGCACACGAAGACCATAAGAGTTAAATCAAAGAGAAATCATGAGATTGCTTTTTCAACTTTTCGTGAGGATGTCAATAAATTATTCAGCAACCAAACCAAAACCTGAACTTATGAACAGTGAATACGCTAAAAGGTATTTCTGCAATTTCTGCTGTTGTATTTAATTTGTTTTTGTTCGGCTGCTGCAGATGCCAAAAACTAAAAAACTTGAAAGTGACAGGTACACGACGAGTCTCGTTGATTTGATTGCTCTTTGTTTTTTTACTCCCGCCTGTAATTAAACCAAGATTATAATTTAACCAACAATGGATTTATTATTTATACCTCGATTTTAGATATACCAAACCCACCACTTATTATTTATCACCCTCTAATGTAAATGTTTTTTTTTTTAACTACCGATGATAAAATAAAAAATGAAAAATAACGCCTCATAACTACATAAGTCATAAGTCATAGCCTCTTTTAAAATATTAACAGAAAGTATAAGTAAGAAAAATGCATAAATATCTCTAAATATATTAATAAAACTTTTTTAGTGGGTCGTTCCATCTCTACCATTCACACCTATTATTTGTTAATAAGAAATATTGAAAAATTAATTAATAGTTAAATTTTGATTACCAAACTACACGGCAACAGTTTTTTTTTTGGTCAACATTTTATGTTTTGGAAAAAAAAATAACTAAAAACGTCAGCAAATTGACGTCATTGTTACGCTAAAATGAAATCATCCAAAGAAAAAAAATTTAGACTTCCAACTTAAAAGATCCAAAAAAGGAAATTTTGTTTTCACCTTGCCGTACGTCTTTTCCTTTTGTAATGACTCTGTTTAACTATTCGTTTATTTTATCGATTTCAGTCGGAAATTGAATGTATTTATCTACGATTCCACGTGACATCAGCATTTCATAAAATGCGCCACATTATTTGTGTATGCGCACCATACGAACAAAATTGAAAAAGTCCACCTCGTTGACAGAGGCAAAACTATTAAAAACAAAATTGACCAATCTGATTCTTCATACACTTATTTGATAAAATTATAATATCCAGACGATTTTGGTGGAGTTGTGGCACGTAACTACTTGCTTGTCGAGTAAGGTGACCTTACTAAGGTCTGATTAACGTGAAGACGCTTCACCGAATCCAAATCCTCGCAATGACTTGTTCTTTCAAGTAAATTGACTTGTCATATAAACCAAACGAGACAAGTTATGAAGATGTTCCCTTCTTTGCACTAGCTACGAAGAAAACCCAAAACCACTACATGTCTCTGCTTCATCCAGTCCAACATTATGCTTCGAAGATATATAGATGACTTTGACTTTGTGGGTTCTGTACTGTGTTTGTCTACATGATTATGCTTTGCTTGTTTGATTGTCTAAATTAAAGCAATTGGATTGACGGTACGACCACCTTTGTCTTTGGCTTGTCTCATAGCAAGCTGGTCCCTTATTCACAATCCTCTGGTGTGGTTTCAAAGAGAGCCTCTCTTCATAAATAAGTGATGATACTTTTAGAAATCGATATTGATTCAAAATCACCACAATGTCGAGTTTTGTACAGTATAATACAATAACTTATATAAAAGGTTTAGTTCTACTGGTGAATTCATGTCGTTTTATAACAAGTTAGTGAGAAAACATATTTATGTAGGAAAAAAGACATTTGACACCGAGTTTCATAGACTCTACGCGAGATCGCTTAGAAACAGATTGTTTCCAAGTTTGAGAACAAAAACGAGGAACATATGATTATAGGTCAAGAGGTGAATTTGGGGAACTGGTTTCGCGGAGAAGCATAGCTTCTCTCGCTGAGAAGATCATCGTTTTCGGCTTCGTTCCCATCTAAGCACAAGATGTTGATGTTGTCGACACTTGGTTCGGATGAGCTGACGGTGCTACTCGTAGCCACCGGAGAGTTCGTGACACTAGCAGGCCGGCTTCTCACGCTGTACATTGATGATGCCGGAACTTTAGTCACAAGCGGCCGGAGATTTCCAGTCATGCCTCGTCTTATATCCTAAACACGTAGAGACCGACAGTTAACGTTATTATTATCGGAAATAGCTCATAATTTTACAGTAACCCTTTCGGGATGGCCAAGAACGTGAACTCGTTATAGCCTATATGGTTTGTGCAAATATTGGAAAATGTGATCGTACCATATGTCTTAAGGCCATGTCGATTGAGCTCTTGGACAGGTTTCTCCCATACCCAAGGCTGTTAAAAGCCGAGCTAGATTTCCCAGTTCCTCGACCACTGCTCTCGGTTAGCCGCGGTGGACCTAGTTTCCTCATGTTCACCACTCTCTCGACCATTTTGTTGCCCATGGCCACTGGGCTCAAGCTATCGCTGTTACTCCCGCTCTTGTTCGCCTTTCCTCGCCCACGCGCACCCGGGAGGGTCCCGTTGGTGTTCCCAATAGGAGCCCGACCTCTGGACGGGGAGCAAGATTGCCTTCTTGCATGTCCGACGCCATCACTTGTGGGGCCACTGCCGCGTTCTATGGAAGCCGATCTTGAACCTGGTGCTGAGGCTACTCCAGGCCTGCCTCTTGAAGCTGACACCGGCCTGTCTGGTAAAGTCGTCCTCAGATTCGGTGGGGCTTCTAACGAGAAACCAGGCATCTCCGGTGGTTTCCATGGCCTTGACGACTTCACAGTCGGAGAAGTCCCTCGGGATGGAGCTTCACTCGACACTACTGATGGACCGGTCGGGGTTGAAGGCCTGCGGGTTGGTGTGGCTGGCCTTGATACAGGTTTCTTAGAAGGTGCAGAAGACGGCTGCGTCATAGACCGAGTTGGAGTAGCTGATCTAGCTGAACCGGTGGACGTTGTGGTGCGTGGAGCTGCTGTAGAGGTAGTAGCACGTGCAGCAGTTAAAGTGGCACGTGAGGTGGGTGTTGAGGATCTAGAGGTTGAAGCTCTGGTGGTCACAGGCCTTGTTGTGGAGGTTGTTGGAGTCGTAGACCTTCTGGTTGGTGTGGAAGGTCTGCTTGTTGACCTTGAGCTACCTGAGGAAGATGGTCTTCGGAGTCCAGCTACAGAGGAAGAGCTGGCCCCATACGACGAAGTTTGGGGCTTGTGATTGCTCCCTGAGACGATCTCTTCACGACAGTTTCCTAGCTGCAGAACCCAACAAGAATTTAATCAATGCTTAGAATTACAAAGACAAACGCAAACTTGGACCAGAGACATTTTAAGGAAATGAATCAGTTCTGTCTAACAAGTTTCATACCCGAGATTTAAGAACCGTGGGGCGAGAATTGGGAGCATCGAGCTGATTCATAACGCTCCTATGTGACTCTTTCTCAAACTGCGGCGTGCCTGGCGGCGTAAGCAGCCTGAACGATAGACATGAACAACAACAAAGATTATAGATTTGCCTCTCATCAAAGAAGGCAAGACCAGACATTCAAATACACTCTACCACTTTATGTAGTTTTGTGCTATTTTTTCAATCTAATTTGGATAAATCAGTCACTAAAAGAAGTATACTCCCATATTTTGTTTTTCTAATTTTTGAATGCACAAACTGAAAATTACAAAATCGTACAACTTTGCTTCCAAATATCTGAGTCTAAAAGTCGATATTTTAGAAGCGAAATAAAATTGGAAACCGTACCAATCGTAATCAGATTTCTCATTCTCCGAATACAAGAAGTTCTCGGCGGCGGTTCTTCGGAGAGGATAGCGTTGAGACGACACCGTTTCAGAGACACCAGATAGCGCAGCCGCCACCGAAGTCGTCAACGTTCCGTTGATACTAATATTGTCAGATCCTAAAAGAGACGGAACAAAATTCAAACACCATTGCCGAGACACAGATGTATACACAAATGGATTATATAAGTTTACAAATATAGAAAGAGAAAAGAGAGAGAGATATATAAACGCACCTGTTAGCAGAGATTCTCCTCTATGTTCTTTCTCGCGACGACGCATCTCAAGGAACATAGAGAGTTCTTCGTCTCTGTCGCGGGTCATCATTTTTAAAACCTGCGATTGAAGCTTTCTGGGTCTCGTGTCCGAACTTGCACAAGATAAATAAAATATCCAGAAAAAAAGAAAAAGAAAACAGAATAGGACCAATCAGATCTGAGGAGATCACACTAAGGGGCCCTTGAGGGAGCTAGAACAGCCACCAATGAGAATCATGGAAACCATTAGAGAACAGAAGACAAGAACCCAAAACGTTTTTTTAATTGATTTAGTGAGCGAGGAGATACAAGTTTTGAGTTGAAGAAGAAGAAGAAGAAGGGAGAGAGTGGGGAAGATGTTCTTCTCGACGAGTTTTTATTTTTATTTGTTTTTATTTTTAAAATTCCGATTTCAAACCAGACAACCCTTAGTCGTACCATCTCTGTTGTTTTTTTCCTCTTATTTTTATTTCATTTAATTGAATATTTGTTTTGAAAGTTTGAACAGAACACGAAGCATCGGGTTCAAAACGCAGAGGATCTAAGCAGCTCACGGGACACGTTGTGCAGTCTTTACCCATCAACACGCTAATTAATTACGCAAAAGCCATTTCGGTTCTTATGGTTGTTAAACTGTTAAAATCTTGCGGTCAAATTTGAACTAAGATTTATGTTTCAACACACTCGTACATTTTTATCCCACTCTAGATACGATGAAATTGTATATCCAAATGTGGAAAAGGCATGGCAAATAACCATCAGTGAAAGTAACTTCTGGTAATTAATCAAGATTTCAGGATAAACTAGGAAACATGGGTAAAAAAGCTCTATCTTTTGATTAGTGTCCAATTAAAAAATACCCTAACTTTTTTTTTTTATAGTTTAATTTTATTTATGCATTAGAAAAAAAGGAATTTAAATGCATGTATTATTTAAAAATTATTTATTTTGTGCTTTGTTAGCCAGGTTGTGCTGATCACGGTTGTCATTAACGTGCCGTTTTACCAGTTACCACTTAGAAAAATTCTCAATTTCCAGAAAAATGTCCAATATATCCACTTTTATCTTCTTTAAACAAAAAAATAATATCCATTCTTTCTCAAAACCATTAATCCTCTATATTTCACACAAATCTAGTTACCAGAGGTATGTAAGTAGAAGATATGCATATACTAAAATTGGTGTTTGAATTTTGATTATTTGGAGACATAATAATGAATGATTGAATTCTAATCGCAAAAAAAACAATTAAAAACTTCATACGCATTATAATATGGAGTTTTAAATTTAATTAAAAGACTATTATTTATTTTATCAATATTTGGTTTCTTTCGTACGCTTACCCGAAAATTGTCGAATTTTGCATTGACCACTTGCCAAGTAACTCCAATAATCGGCTCGTAATAGAAAAGATAATCCAATTTTATTCTTCGTCACTCCCAATCATCGGCTCATCCTGGTTCATGTCGTATCCGCCTCCATCGGGTCCAAGCACTTTGAACCTGCTCACATTGGTTACACCACTTCCAGATTACACCAAATCACTGTTTAAATCGGTTTGTGATGGATTTTTGTCTGGGTTCAATTTTGGTCATTGGGAGAAATTAAGAAGTCAAAAGTTGAAAGATCAAAACCTTTCTATGATGAATTTTCCTTCCTTGTACTTCTGAGACTTCTCAAATGCAATTTCCTGAGGGAGAAGATGAAAATTAGCATCAAAGAATCAAAAAGAAAGTTGTTTACAAGAATGAGTTTTGAGTCTTGTACATATTTCCAGCCAACAAGAGAGCCACAGCTAACGCAGAAGATGTCAGCTACAGTGTGCCAACCAGTCATCATGACGCGAAGCTCCTTCTCTCCAACCGTCACATTGACACTATGAAATCAGAAAAGGGTTGCTAATAATAAGGGAACCTTGTCACGATTGTATGATCATATTCTTCTAAGTATTACTTACACATTGTCGAAAAGATAGGCCCTTCCATGCTTGCAGTGAAACGACTGGAAACAACACAATCATGAACCCAAATCAGATAGATGTTGGATCAACTCAAGAACATTAATTAACTGTAAACAGACAAGTATAATGAACACAAATTATGGTGTGTTTCATCAATTCAACAGAAACAACAAAACAAGAATTGAAGGGTCAATTCCCATGTTGTTAGACCAGTCTGAAAATGCGGGTTGTGTGTTTCAATCATCTGGTTTCAAGGGTCAATTACCTGTTTGGTCAAAATTTAAGAGCATGAATTGATCAACAAGAAATCTTGGGTCAATTTCCATTTCCCAAGTTGTTTTTGATCAGTCTAAAAGTGCAAGTTGTGTGTTTCAATAAGATTTTAGAAGAAAACATAGTCCCTCGAAAGTTGTGCTGTATATTGTACAAACACAAGTGTAAAGGCCAACAATTCAGAACCAAAAGTATTAACAAGCAAGCTAGAGCTATTTAAGTAGTAAAGTGATATGGAAATCAAATGAAGGAAGCATTGAAGAGAAGGCATAGAGGAAACATTCCAAGACCTTTGAGATTAGATCATTGGTAACAGCGAAATGTGTCTGGCAATGCTTGCAGCTATAAATTTGTCCTTCGAGGTCTATCACGAATAGTCTTCCCATTTCGAACAAATCCACCTACCTGAAAGACAACAAAAAAACACCAACAGATCTCAATTTCCGTCACAGATCTTGACGATACTCATGATATGCAGCAAAAGCAACTGAAGATTCTGATCCGATACGCTAATAAACTGAAGGCTCGTTGATTGAACAGAGAATTAAAATCACACTAAAACGAAACGACAAGCAACCGAGAAATTTTCTCAGAACTGCGAAGAAAAGCAATTAACGATCGGGGAGAAAATTACAACCAATGCTGCAAGGCGAAGAACACAGCCACTATCAAGAGAAATTACCCGAAAAGAGTTGGCGTTTCACGAAATACTCCCCGAAATACAACATTAAAATTTGGTGGAAAACGAAAAAGGAAGAGATCGAAATCGACCAGAAGCGCGTTAATCTCGAGAAAAAGCTTCGATCAAAAATGTCAAAAAGGTAATGAAATAGTAGAAACTTGCGTAGTTCGCAAGACGCCGAGTGAAAAAAAAAAAAGTAGGAGAGAGAAACGGAAAAGAAAATCTCCTAGGAATTTCCAGCGAAGAAAAAAATTTCCCAGATGACAAGAATGTTTACGAGAAAGAAAATCGAGAGCTAAATGAAAAAGAAGAAAAACCGGAACAACCAAAATTGATCTTACCCCGAAGGAGAAACGCCAGAGCAGGTTTCGAAATTTCCATGCATTTATATATATAGTTAAACGAATTTTTATTAGCAAGGGCTACGGCCCATGGCCTTTTTTTTCAAGGAAATTAATTAATTAATCAATCACACACTTAACACGCACGCGTAGACAATAATCTAATTGCATCCATCTATTATTTATAGCACTTATATATCCTGATTCCTGACGGCTATGTCTTTACGAGCAGTGGATTATGTTCAATTGATGGTGTTTGAACCACCGAGAAAACCGGATATATAAGGTAAGAAATTTTGTTATATAACCGAACCGAACCAGAACCAAAATAAAGCCAAATTATTATTACTAGAAGGCTGAGCTAAACCTTTGTTTCACTTCCATAATTCCGAAAGCATGTGTTATCATTGAGACGTGAGTTTGATTCCGATTTGGGAACGGGGGTATAAATGTAAATAAGAAAAACATGGGGAAATGTGAATTTTCGAGTTCCCATAGAGAATCTTGAGGAACATGAATACGAGCTTTGTATTCGACTAGACCCAATTGATTTATAGAATGAAGACCAGAAAAATTGTGAACGAGGAGTCCTACATCGTATTAAAAAAGGAAAAAAAATTTGTAATCTTTCTGATAAACCATTGTTTGGTATAAAGCAGATTCCTCAATAGAAAACCTTGAGTTAGGGAATATTCATTTGGAAGAGGAAGTAACATACCGTTTCTTTCTTCTTCTTCTCCATTAGCTTTATCAACCAATCTTGCTTACTCGTTGAGGAGGCCACACGACATGAGTGACCCGTCCTCGTATTAAACCCAAAGGAATCTGCCAAACAAGTTTTTCCACATCAGTCACATGGGACAAGCCTCCAAGAGTAACATATGGATCATCTACGTTCAAAATCTGTGAAAATATGTGTTAGGGTCCAGAAGCAGAGGACTTACAGGGCCAAAGGTTCTTGAGTCTAAGCTGGAAGCTTTGTTATCTCCTTCTACCCAACAATGTCCTTCTGGGACTCTGATCACATCCCGAGAACTACTTATCCATTCGCCAGGCAACCCAACTATCCTCTTTATGTATCTCTCCCTGAAATTAGTCGGAGAGCTGCCAGAGATATGCAGTTCCCGTTGTCAGTAGCTCATTTGGTGTATTTCAAAATATATAACTTGGAACACATACAACACAGAGTCAGAGGAATATTATGAAACAGATTTGAGACCTGAGGAACCAGAAAAATGAGCTTTGGAAGCAAACAACAAGACCTGAATCTAAAGAGTTTGATTTCATGGCCAAATATTCCGATTGCATTATATAAAAGGTACAGTGTTTTGGGGCCATGGATTGAATATGGACAATTTCATGATTCAGCACCACAAATAGAGAAGAAAAACATTTGCAAGGTTCTAGTGAATTAGTTTAAATAACATTGTGAATGCTGTAAGCATCCAAGAAAAAACATAAACATGTAATCAAGTATTACTCATTATATAGTTATCTTCTGTGGTTAAAGGATGACTCAAAAAGTGGCTTGGCAGTAGAGGGAACATACCCGAACACTACAACATCACCACGCGCAAACTTGTAATTCTTAAGGCAAAATTTGTCGACGAGTACATAATCATCTGCACCAACAATTGAGCATCTAATAAGACAGAAGAAGGGACCGAAAAGAAGTAAGAGTCTACTTTCAAGCATTTTTTCGCAAAAAGGACACTTGCCTAAATAAGAATTTTTATTGGGATTGAATGTCGGAGACATGGAATCTCCACTGACCGCAACAACGCTACAACATCTATCTGAAATGGTAAGCCCTATAATACCTCCAACGAATGATTTCTTTGTCACTTCCCATAGAATATTCTGGATTCCCATGTCCAAGCTGGCCTATCTAATTATGTGATTCTCAGCAGCAGGCATAGAACCATCTGCAACAAAACCACAAGGCTCCAAAGGATTAATAGATCTTTTAAATTATATTGACATGTCCATCGATTGCATCTTATAACCTTAAAGTTTTCTTAATCCAAACCAACCACTAAGATTATATCAGACTGAAAACCGTTTCTAATCAAACACGACGGTATAAGAAAAGCACTATCAACCAAATCATGAACCCATCTTGTAAACGTAATCTAAAACTATGGTTAACTAAGTGAACTAAATCTAATCGATTCATGGCACTGAAAGGACTAAATTGAAACTAATCTGAAGGCTGAGCCTAATAGAGCCGTACAATGCAAGATTCTGGAGTTAAAGCCTAACAAGCAAATTAAGGAATTGAAAGTTTAAAACTGTTCAGGAGAAACGGAACAAAAAAAATCAGGAGAAAGAAATCGACGAAACGAACAATGAAAAGCCAAAGACGAGTACCTGCAAACTGATGAATTCGAGGAGAAAGAAACTGAGACCAGTACACGACTACCAGCAAATCGATTTTTTTTTGCGAAGAAGATGAGAGAAGAAGCAGAACCCGCGGCAATGTTCAGAATCAGGGTTTTTCTTTTGCTGAAAAAGCAACACTCTGTCTTGACAAGAGGGTTTAACTGGAACCTAAATTGGCCGGTTCAACCAGGAGTTTGGGTCGCGGGGTTTAAGTGGGTTTTCCTGGTTTATGGGATCGAAAGTCTGGTGTGTTTTAAATCTAGACCGTATATAAACTACTTTAAATCTCCACCGTTAGATTGATTTGATCTTTAGAGCATTTCTATTAGGAGTATCTCATAAAGATTTTTACATTAAAAATAAAAAAAAAATAAAATAAAAGAAGAGAGAGAGGAAGAATCGGTTCTCAATTTAGAGACTTTGAGAACCCCATGAAAAACTCTCATACATGACACATGTCTTTTTCTAATTAGTTCAAATTCTTTTG
>OVAY01002854.1:0-14645 GCA_900406395.1 Kernera saxatilis | reverse complement strand
GTTTTTTCCTTTCGGATTTTTTATTTTTGTCAATTGATTTATATAATTGCAATTGCAAAACGCAATTTTGAAAAATTAAAAGCGATTTAACAGATTTAATTGCATATGTGGAATTAAATAGCATTATATAGTTTGGGTAGTTTAGCGATTAAATTGATTTGTTCGGGTGGTGTAATGATGAGGTAAAAAGTTTGGGGGGAAATAGGTTGGGATGCCATATTAGAGGGGGTTTAGCAAAGACAACCCTATTTTTTACACAGCAAAATATCAACGAAAATAACTTAATAAATTTTTAATTTTTATCATCTCAAACTTGGTCTAATATATGTGAAAAACAAATTATCCAACTTGACTATATATAATCGTCCATGTAACCCATTAAAATTTAGTCTAATTTTATTATATAATCCCTTTACAATGCTTCAGAAAGTTTTCAAATCACTGAATTGAAACGGTTAGATCGCGGATCAAAAGTTTCTACAAAGTATATATCTTGATCAGTTGCATTTTAAATTAAGCTACATTAATATTATCTATTTTTTAAATTATTTAGATTTTAAGATATATAATTCCGCGCATGGCTTGGTTAAGTCCGGTTAAGGGTAATCTAATTATTGTAAACCAGTAAGAAGTAAACGAGACCTGCAATTAGAGACGTGTGAGAGAGCCAAGATTAACAAATTACTAAAATTACAATTATGAGACTTTGTTCCTCAAGAACATGCCAAACACCGTTCAGTAATTAAATATTTATTGTATCGAGATTTAGCAAGTTGACCGCATAGCGCAGTGGATTAGCGCGTCTGACTTCGGATCAGAAGGTCGTGGGTTCGACTCCCACTGTGGTCGTTTTAATATTTTGTAATTTGTGATATCGCCTTTTTTTTTTATTAACCATAGGTAAGAATTCATCTCTACACGGTGCATTCTAAATTTAGATGAAAGGAACTATTCTTTAGCCTTTCTACTTTAAGATAATCCTTATTTTGGAGGGTTTTAAAAGCTAAGAAACACAACAACTTTCTTGCTCTCAATTTTGAAAACTTCTTGTCTTTTTTGTCTCTGTTTTCTACATTTTCTTTGTCAGTAAAGATGGTCATGGATAGAGAAGAAAGGAGAAGAAAAATAATGGAAAGAGGTACAGATCGTTTAGCTCTAATCACAGGCCAATTACATAATATTGATCCTTCGTCACCATCGTCGTCTTCCTTAGCATCATCTTCTCACCAACGTACATACAGCGAATCTTTCATGCCACAGACTCAATCTGATCATCATCTGATTCAAGAAAGCCCATCTCTTAAGTATCAATTCAAAGGTATACACAAATTATAACTATATTTGCTCTTCTTTGTATGATACCTCTTTTTGTATTTACGTTTATACATGTTATACTAGTATTTGTTTTATCAAGGGAAATTATAATTTTAGTGTTTGAACTAAGCTAAATTTCTAATCTGTAAACTCAAAACCAAACATAACCAAAAGAAAACTCCATTTTTCATTTTGCGCATCACATTTTGTTAAGGTTTATAGAGTTACAAGTCAAAACAATTAGCTAGAAGTGTATTAGTCTATGTTCTAAATATATTACTTTAGATTCCATTTCATTTTAGATGTGACACTCCCAACACATTTGTGTTTAAAATTTGTAGAAATATTTATGGAAATGTTTTTATATATTTTAGTAAAACATCATTAACTGATTGCATTGAATAGCTGAATTGGTTAATTGGTTATTATCTCTAATTTATACTCCTGATGAATGCAGAGGAAACAAAGGCAAGAGAAGAACCAAAACTCTCCACTGTTCTTCACAAACCCATAAAAAGGGAACCAACAAAACCAGAAGAAGCAAGATCAGTGAGGAGTCAAGGTCAACAACAAACTAGGAGTTTCTTCAGCTCTAAGAAACTCAATGCTAGCATCATAAGCTCAGAAAGAACTCGGAGTTTAAGCTCGCTAACAATAGCTGCGTTTGTGGTTTTACTCCCGAGATTGAACATCATTAGATCAGACACTATCTTAGCTTTAAGACCTCTTTGGTTGCTTCTGCTTACAGATTGTGCGATAGTTATGTCTCATCTCACCATGGAAGCTTCTGGAGGAGGATTCAGCCATGAATTGGAAGAAGTAGGAAAGGGTAATAAAGATGGTAATAATGGAGAAAATTGGTCAGATGCAGAGAAGCTTCTAGAAAGAGGTGTTGTTGTGTATCAAGCTCTTCGTGGAATGTTCATAGATTGTAGTCTTTATATGGTTTTTGTTATTTGTGGAGTCTCTCTTCTTTGAGTTTGTTATTTTTTCCATCTTTTTTTGGTTGGATTTTATTTAATTAAGATTATGTTTCTATGTTGATTCTCTTTCGTAACACAACTTTTTGATTTGGAATTTGCTTGAAGCCTTGAACACCTAGTTTCAAATGGTAAATTTTAATCTCAATCCGCTCATTTTTTTGTAATTTGTTTGGATAAAAAATAGTTTGACATCAATTTCTTGGGAGTATTTTTCATAAAATAAATAGTTTTTTGTTGTTGTTGGATGTAACTTTAAAAAGGTAAATTTAAATGAAGAATCGCTTTTAGTGACCAATCACGAAATTTTTTAACGAAAGATATCATGATTAAACATAGTAAAATAGATAGTTTTTGTTGTTGTTTGGGATATAACCTCAAAAAGGTAAGTTTATCTAAAGAAGATGAGTGACGAAGAGAAGCCCGAAGAGAGAGGAAGTGATGTCGTAATCGGCCCACTCCCACCGCTTATCCTCTCCAATCACTTCAATTCCTCTTTACCATATAATTCTTCAAACCCTTTTTGTTTCATCTAAGAAAGTATGGTCCACCATTTCTTATGGGTTCACATTTTTCACCAAAAACCTTTCTTTTTTTTCTTCATAATCGAGAATCTCTAGTAGAAAGCTACACTAGTCTTCCGAAATTTGTAAAGCATCATATATTCTTAATATTATGTAAAAGATTTACAATAATCCACGATTACAATTACACAAAAATATTCATATAATGTAACTATCATAAAAATCATGGTTCGAAAATTAGCACTCTAATCCTGAAAGTGAGTTTTTTCAACCATGTGATCATTATGGATTGGGGTTTTCAACAAAAACTTACTTAATTAATTATGATTTCATAATTCATAGCAGATCTTTTTGTTTATCAAATTATTCCTTAAAAATTTCATTAAAATTATAAAGATCAGGTATGCACTAGAACAATTTTCTGACCTCATGGTTTTTGTACAAATCTCAAGACGTGCATCAACATCATTAGCCACGTGTGACGTTTCAAATGTTTGTTTCGCGACATATCATCTACACAATATCCAAAGGATAAATATGTAATTAAAATATTTTAAGTTCCAAAAGAGTGACTAGTATTTTTTGTCATCGAGAGTGACTAGTATTTATAGTCGACTTCTCTTCTTTTGGGAAACCACACACACGAAATCTTCAATAAGAAGAATCTTTTAATTTTGATTTATAAGTGGGAAACAAAAATGTGTTACAAAAAGATTCTCCCTCTTGTTATTCCTCCGGAGAGCTTCCACGAAAATATGCCGGCGGCAGAAGTGACGGTGGAGACAACGACGGAGGTGGAAGCCACCGCCGGTGGCCGTGACGGTGGTGGTGAAAAGAAGAAGTGTGTGTGTTCACCGTCGAAGCATCCAAGATCGTTCAAGTGTAGGTATCATCAACATGAATATCAATGGCTTCCTTCTTCTTCATCATCATCATCCCTCCACAAATAACACATCATCATGTAATCAATATATAATTATAGTTTTATATCTGTATTATTCATGGTTATTTGTTTAGTAATTTAATCAAAGTAGAATTTGTGTTGTGGTTCTTTTTTTAAACTCTTTTCGTCAAATCTTTATAAAACGATGTTGTTTGATCCCAAAGTTTTACGAATCGGCAGCAATCGCTTTAGAGGCTAAAAATACATGGTTACTATGATTTCTTTATAATTAGTTGTTTTTTCTCTCTCTTAATCACAGAAAACTTGACGTTACGTGACTGATTGATCGACTTAAAGCAATAAAATATCCAATTATGAAAAGAATAACAATTAATTAGTGTAATTGAATCGATTGGTTACCTACTGTCAATTAGGTTTTACTTGGAAGCACACGAACTTTTTTAATATATAATATCGGAATTTTACCATGCATCCGTCCAATCTAAACAAAAAAATTTATCCAAATTTTATCCTATAAAGAGATTATGCGGGAGATGGATTGGTAAAAAATTATCATATCTCGGAGGCTTATATTAGCTCTAAATACAGACAAACATCATATGCCACGTTGAAAAGAAATGTGGAAAAACAAAAATGCATTGGTGAGAATTCATTAAGAATAACAAGTTCGACACGTTACACACTTTTCAAAGATCTCATAATCTGAGCTCTACCAATGTCTATGTGAAAGTTGTGATTAAGGGCACGATCGGTTATATTAGCAAGTGAACACATTTTACTAAAACACTAAAACCTACAAAAACTTCTAAATAGATGATTTTTTAGAGTTTTCATATAAATTAATAAAGTAATTGATGTTTAGCTATAAATACAATATTTTATTATATTAAATATTTTTTTATACTTATAAACCAATAATAATTTACGAAATTTAAATATTATTAATTAATGCTTTTCGAAGTTTATAATCTGTTACAATTAATTAATAAAAAAATGCATTAAAATACTGAAAATCAATTTTTAAAAAACTCTATATTTAGGAACAGATAAAAGTGATTCGTCCTAGGGACCAGTGGATTTAATTGTTAGCCAACGCATCTAAGTAAAGATTGTATGTTTTGTCTACTTTTTGTGGATTTGATATTTATCAACGTTTTTATGTGCAATGTCTTGTATGATCCTTTGATGAGTCAAGATTCTATACAGGGAGACTTAAAAAAGAGGAAAAACAAAAACAAAAACTGAACATCCGCGAAGGCGTTTTCTAATGGGCGTAAAAAGTGAAGGCCCATACCCGACCTTGGCGAAGCGGGTTGGATCCGCCCGGCGGATTTCGCCATATGGAGTGTGCTTTATTATCATAAAAAAGGCAAAGTTGCTGAGAAGAAACGCAACTCCGATTAGAGAAAGTAGAAGAAGAAGAGTGGAATCATTGGAAGTAACGAACGAGTAAGAAGATAGCTGAATCTATTCATCTGAACAAGTAAGGCTTTAGAGATTTTCCGTCTCGTTAGCTTTTTCGAATTCGCGATCGAGAGGTGTCTTCATGCTTCCTGAGGTTGTCGGAGGAACAAGTTGTCTGTGTGAGTAGTAGTGTGAGGCACTGTAATTAGGGGTTTTCGGCGAGCGAAACTGGCCCAGATCGGGTAGAAGAGAGAAGATCTGAGGAGAGTTAAAAGCGAGTATGTCAACGAGCACTGAAGCTTCTTCTCTTCCTACTCAAAGGTATAAGCTTTTCGCACTTTTTTACATTTCTTTGTTTGATCAAAACTCCTTTTGGGTGATTTACTCTTGCGATCTTCATTTGCTATACCATTTTCTTCTTGGGTCATTGTAAATGCTGAATCTTTTTGTGCCGTGGGATCAGATTTTCTCAGTTAACAATAGACCATTGATTTTTCATTTCATTAGTGCCTTTCGTCACCTGACTACAGATTTGAGATCTAGTCGTTTGGTTCTGTTTGATTCTACTGGTTTAATCTCATGTCAAATCTTAAAATGCTTGTGATCTCTGAGCTCCATTTCTTGAATCGGGTTTACCAGTTCTTATTGAATAATGAGTGATGCAAATGGACTCTATAGAGCTTTGTTTTACAATCTCTCAACTTCAAATTTGTAATTTTTAGGCCCCATTTCTCTCATCTTACCTCCTTGGCACGTTTCTGTTTTAACTAAATTTGTGGTCCTTTCTTTTCTCCATTGTAAGTATGTGGCCGATATCAACTTATGGATAAAGTTCTTTTTTGTTTGGCTTTTTCTTCTTACCGGCTTGTCTTAAAGTTTGATGTAGCATCAACCTTATAGTACATTGCTTTGAACATCTTCTACAAGCTATTGCGATAATATGGTGCGATTTGTTTCAATCGAATTACTTACTTGTTTTTTATCTCTTGTGTTCTTGCTTTTGAACAGGCTTTTGGGTAAAGTGGCATTGATAACTGGAGGAGCCACAGGAATAGGTGAGAGCATTGTTCGTCTGTTCCACAAGCACGGCGCAAAAGTCTGCATTGTCGATCTACAAGATGATCTCGGAGATGAGGTATGTAAAACTCTGCCTAGTGGTAAGGCAGCGGAGAAGGCGGCTTGTTTCATTCATGGTGATGTTAGACTAGAAGACGACATTAGCAATGCGGTTGACTTTGCAGTCAAGCAATTCGGAACGCTTGACATACTTATCAACAATGCGGGACTAAGCGGAGCACCGTGTCCCGATATTCGTAACAACAGTTTGAGCGAATTCGAGATGATCTTTGATGTGAACGTGAAAGGAGCTTTCCTCGGCATGAAACACGCGGCTCGGGTGATGATCCCGGAGAAGAAAGGGTCGATAGTGTCCTTATGTAGTGTGGGAGGAGTTATGGGAGGTATTGGTCCGCATGCTTATGTGGGTTCCAAGCACGCTATTCTAGGCTTGACTAGGAGCGTTGCAGCCGAGCTTGGACAGCACGGGATACGTGTGAACTGTGTTTCGCCTTACGCGGTTGCAACTAAACTCGCTTTGGCTCATTTGCCGGAGGAAGAAAGAACGGAAGATGCGTTTGTCGGTTTCAGGAGTTTTGCGGCTGCAAACGCGAATCTAAAAGGGGTCGAATTGACGGTTGATGATGTTGCGAACGCTGTTCTGTTTTTGGCGAGCGATGAATCGCGGTATGTAAGCGGAGATAATCTGATGATTGATGGAGGATTCACTTGCACTAACCACTCCTTTAAAGTTTTCAGGTGATCATTTTTTTTGTTTGCTAATGAATGAATGTTGTTTAGTGTGGAGCTTATTGTGGTTTTTGATTGTTACTTCTAGCATTGGTAGAGAGATTTTTATAAAGTCATTGAAAAAACATTTATGCTTGATGTGTTACATTTTGTCCCTTCGGGGACATCTGATATAATTGGAAAGTTTGATGTGTTATACATTTGCTTTTAGTTAATGCTATTTACTAAACATTGATTAGTGAACCAAAAACTATTTGCTTCTTTAGTAAAAATCTGACATTCTTAAACCAAAAAAAAAAAAAGAAGAAGGAAAAGCTGACATTCATGTATGTAATTTTAACATTGTACTCTAGATCAAATGCTATAACTGTGAACCAACATTCTAAAAAAAAAAAAATCTGATTAGCGTCTAAGAATATAATATTTTGAATATTGGTTGACTCTAATCTTTTGTTTCATTATAATTTTTTTTTTTAAAAAGCTGAAATAAAACTGAGTGCCAAAAATTATCAAATGATGCCCCCCTGAATTAGACAGGTCTACAACTTTGACGAGAAATTGTCTGATTAACTGTATCTACCAGAATTCCACATGCAATTTTTGCCTGTTCATCAAAATATTTAAAAAGAACAATCCATTAAGGTAGAGAATCGAATTAAAATGATGAGAAAGTATTAACGATAAAGTCTTAATTGTCATAATGAGGAATTTAATAAACCGAATAATTGCGTAAAACTCGAAGTTGATAGTACCTTACCTTTAAAGGGAAACGGAAGAACAAAACGCCAAGCTTTCCGTTAGTCTCCGTAACGGTGTCAAATTCGACGGAGCCTTTAGCCAAATCGTGAATCAAGTGAATGACGTCAGCAAACACCGTGACGCCGTCGAGCTCCGTCTCCGCTTCCAGGTAAGACGAACCCATAGCCGTCACGTGCCCGCCATCCGAACTCACGTGACCTAACGTCTTCCCTCTGTAGTCAATCGCGACGTCAAGCGCCGTGAAGTCAAAAGAGTACACGTCAACATTGGATACCTTGAGCGTTACGAGCATCGTCATGTCTATTGACGGAACCGGACGACGGTGAACGTGCACGTGGGAAATCCTGACCCGTACGATCTTGATCCGTGGATCTGACGGCCAGAAGATGTAGACGAGGATCGAGGCAAAAGATATGATAAATATAGAGATGATGAAACGGCGTCGTGTGATCGAGGAAGGATGTGGGATCAGAACGGCGTCGTTTTGATCGTGACTCGAAGACAGTAAAGGCTTATATTCTGGTGACGACGGAGTTGCTTCAGGATCTTCCTCTCCGGCCATGGTTCATGAGAGAGGAGATGTTTGGTAAGGTTCGAGATATATAAATATATATATATATACATATATATATATATATATATATATGTGATGTTTATTTATTTTGTTAGTTGAGTGTATAATTCAACTTTATTATTAAATAAATTAGTTAATCATTGATTATGTCGAATGACTTCATATTTGACTTTAGGGGTTAGAAGGTTGTATTTTCAAAATTTGATTCGGATTAATTAACCGGTCCGATATCTTAATTCCGGTTTTTTACAGCAAACGGTAATTTTTTTAGACAGTTGACAGTTTAATTTCTTTTAATTAAAAAGTTAAATAAAAATTAAAAATACACATAAATTCTCTTCTTTAAATACTCCCCTTCTTCCTTCGAAAATAAGGTATCAACCAAAAAAATCCTAAAGCGTTCCAAAGCACCGTCGATCATCTCAATTCTCAAACAATATTGATCCGACGACGGAGATAAGCTCTTTATCCTCGCCGGAAAATGGCTCACCGGTAGCTTCATCCCAAAAACTATGTTTCTTCACAAGTACGAAGAAATTAAAGACACAATCCAGCCTCTGCATTCGTACGGACACCGCCTGAGGAAGATGAGACTAGTAGCTATCATCTTCGGAACTAATCTCTCCGATATACCTATCACCGATATATTTTGATTCCTCTGTTTTCTTTTCCTATTGTAATTCAAAAACTGAGAGAGAAAAAAAACTGGAACCGTTGGATATTATGTTAATAGGGAACAGTGGTATGACGATCGTTTCACGGTGGCAAGGTTTATTTCACCGACATAATTAGTCCAGGTTCATCGTCGGTCGCTTGTTTATAATTCTTTCGAGAAGTTTATAATGAAGTGAAAATTATAATTGGTCATTTAAATAAATAAATAAAAAATTGTTTTTAATTTAATACTAGAGTTTATAATGATTTTGATATTAAATTTTATATTTTTTACCGATTATTTAAATTTTTTATTGCTAAAAAGCGAGATTTTGCATATTTCAAATTTTCAAAATACTTTTTCATTATTTATTTTTCAATTGAAATTTAGATTTTTGAATTTTGAAACTTGAGTTATAAAGTAACATAATTGTGAAACATTTCGGACTTGGGATCCCATCCTATCTTGGGATTGTTAGCAGTTGCTAAGACGGTTTTGTCTTAGTATAATGTTAATTTAGCACTCAAATTTCTAATAATTTTCACTTTAATTTTTTTTTTCACCGATTATTTTAGATTTTTTTGATTGCTAAAAAATAATAGATTTCACTTATTTTAAAATTTAAAATATTTTTTCACCGGATTTTGTTTTTCAATAGAAATTTTTGATTTTTGGATTTTGAAACTTGAGTTCTAAAATTATATAATTTTGAAAACAGTTCGGACATGAGATCCTATCATGTCTTGAGATCGTCAGCGGTTGCTAAGACCGTTTTGTTTTAATAATATAATGTTAGTTTAACACTCAAGTTTCTAATATTTTGTAGACATTACATTTTCCCTTTCAACGATTATTTTAGATTTGTTCGATTTCTAAAAAAAAAATATATATATTTCACATAATTTAAATTTTCAAAATACTATTTTTTACTGAATTTTATTCTTAGTTAAAATTTTAGATTTTTTTATTTTGAAACTTGAATTCTAAAGTTACATAACCGTGAATAGAAATCATAGAAATCTTCAACTGTCTTAGGATCGTTAGCGGTTGCTAAAACTGTCTAATATGTTTGTTTAGTACTCGAGTTTCTAATAATTTTGATATTAAGTTTTCCTTTTATTTCAAAGATTATTTTAGAAGTTTTGAAACTAAAAATAATATATTTCATATACTTTAAAACTTTGATAATTTTTAATCTATATTTTTCAACTGATATTTTAGATTTTTGGATTTTGAAAAATTTGAACCCTAAAGATACATAATTTTAAAAATCGTTTTCTCTTAAGAGCATAATATTGTTTACCACTCGAAATTCTAATTACTAGAAATATCGGAAAAACTTGCGTGAAAACCCAACCCAATTAAAGTTATTTTGGGAAAAAAAGTTCTTTTTCATATAACCTAAAATCGTTGTGAAACGTTTTTAATTAAATTACTATAATTTATAAACTAAAACCACCTCGGGTTCTCAATAGAATTCTCATGAACTAAAAATTAAAAAAAAAAAATACAAAAATAAGAAAGAGAGTGACATTCGTTCTCCTTTGAGAACCTTTCAACAGGTTCTCAACACTTTTTGAGAAACCATTTTAACATGTGTCTTAACATAATTAGTTCACTTTTTTATATTAATTTAAAATTTAAATAAACAACAAAATACTATTAGAATAATATATTTGAAAACTTCTTTAAGGTTCTCACAATAGTGATGCGCTAACAAACACACTATCTCAATACAAAATTACACGTCATTACAAAGACTTATCACTATACAAGTCATTACAAAGACTTATCACTGGGTTTGACAAATTACAAGTCATTACAAAGACTTATCACTATACAAAATTACAACTGCAACACTATCTCAATACAAAACTCTCTTATTACTCAAGATCACAATTCCTTAAACATCAACACTATATCAAAAATCACATGTAACAAACCTTATAAAACCCAAAATTTAATATAAGAAAGCATTGATAAAGATTTCGCTATACGTTGTATATGTGTGTGCTTAAAGATTCAGATAGAAAAAGAAGACATTACTCTGTTCTTACATGAGTTCTTACGAACTCTGTCCCTGGCTTGCTTTCTGATGTCGTTCGCTTTGGCTTTGCCGCTGAGTCACATACGCAACCGCTCTGTACATATCCGAACATGAATACGCAACCTCAGACATCGCCTGAAAAAGCTCGGGAAGGCGAGTACGAAGACTAGCCAGTGACTTCTCTCTAACTTGTTGGCTTTGTCTGTGGTAAGCTTCTTCTTCTTCTTCCAACCTCTTCTTAATTTGTTCTACATTGAATTGTCTCACAACGACCTCGTCTTTATGATCGTTATCCGCTTCTGACCCATCCGGATTCATCTCCTCCGGTCCTCTCTTCTGCATGTATTTATAGTACCAATCCTCAAACTGTCTGATTTTTCTTCCAAGTTCTTTTCTTGTCTCTTCGCATCTGTCTCTCAGTTTAATCTCATCTTCTTGCTGCTGCATTATCGTGCTTATAACCGCTGCGAAATTGATTATCGCGGTTCTCGCCATTTCGTCAGGGATTTTGTCTAAGCTGTCGTACCAAGCATGGAGGAGTTTTTGGATTGCGGGATTGGGAACTCGAGGAGGCGAAGATACTTTCTCCTTGAGTGTGCTTTCGATAGGGATGAGATTTAGCTTTAGCCATCCGCCAAGTGATTTTATGTATTCTTTCTGATGATCTATCATCCTGCAAAACTGCGTGTGCCATTCTTGAACCACCGCCAAAAGCTGGATCGTGCGTTCGTGATGATGATCGTTTGTTTCTTTCACCGCTTGAGAAACGTCTAGTGATTTCAAAACCTTTGAGATCTCAGCTTGTCTTTGATGATGCATTTGCATCATTTCCCACATCTTGCCCATCCTGCAAAAAAAAAATCAATAAAAACTCAAAATCATGTTGTCTAAAAAATATCATCAAAAACATATCTTCCAGCAAACTGAAACTTACGCCTCAACAAGGTGAACGAGCTTTATGTATAGTTGTTCATCCCGTAGACGATTGATCTCTGAAACTGTGGAGTCCATGGATTGCATATCAACTATGTATCTTGTATGCAAGTGACTAACTGCTGCTTTGGCTCTCTCTAATGAATCCGAGTGGCCACCTCGTTTCTTCACCCGATTCAAATGAGCAACCTTTTTCTGGTACTCGATTTTCATGAGTTCACCAGCCTATATCCAACAAAAGTTTATTCCAAAATCAAGACTTCGAATAACATACATCATCTTTCATCTTTGCTCACACAACTACCAAAACCAATCAAAGAGACAAATATCAAGTTCACAAACATAGAGACTTTTATCAGAATAGAAGATTACCAGAAAAGACTAAACATGGCTACAAGAATCTTTCCTCAAAAAAGTAAATCTTTTAGCTAAATTAAACAAAACAATCATAAAAAGAGAGAAGTTTGATATGGTTACCTTCACTTCATCGTATAGCTTCTTCTCCCATGCTAGCAATTTGTCAAGAACAGTAGCATGAGTTTCATTCTCTTCGGAATCGAAATCATCTTTCCCATCATCAGCATTTTGTAATCCTCTAAACGATCTATTCCATGTAATTACACGCATTACTCTAGCAGAGTGATCAATGTGTCCTGTCACACCAATACAAATTACCTTGAAAATTTTAGCTAACCTATGTAAAAAGATCATCTTGTTCCAACAAAATTATCGAATCAAATACCTCGGTTATCTGCAAAATTAGAGTGGTAATGGAGCCTAGTGGCTTCAAGCATCTTGGAAACCTCATGAGCACTTTCAGAAGCTTTCAAGAAATTATCATCAAGCTCAATAAACACAGTCGCCAAATTCGTCGTCACAGGCAATCTCCCTCCCCTCCTTTCTCCGGCGATCGCCATCCCTTTGCTCTTCTTCATCCCTCTCAAATTAGCAGCTTTTTCCAATTCCACACTCGCTTCCTCCACTCTCTTTGGCCTTTCCTCCACCGGTGGTTTCCGTTCAACCACCGCCTCTTCCTCCTCCTCCTCCTCTTCTTCTTCTTCTTCTTCTTCTTCCTCTGTGGCTGGTGAAATTGGTTGAGGAGGCGCAGGTTTCGCCTGTGGAGGAGGAGGAGGAGTGTCCTCTAAAGTGGTTCCAGGCATGTTCTCAACATTTGGGAAGAAATAATCGAAGAAAGGTTCCTGCTGTTGCTGCTGTTGTTGATGCTGATGCTGACGTGGCGGAGGAATCGGCCTTGAATTCGACGGAGGAGGTGGCGGCGCCTCCTGGTGGCGATCATCAATCATCTTCCTACCTCGATTGCTACCTCCACGGCTTCTCGATTTCCTAACCAGACGGTTGTGATTCTCCAATTCGGAGTCGTCATCGTCGTCATCTAGGGTTCCGTCTTCCTCAATTATAGTCCCGTTGAGTCCATTCCCAGACGGACCACCGGATCTACCGTTCATTTCCGGCATAGTAGCAGCGCGTTGGAGAGGAAGCGGTGGAGGAGGAGGAGGTGGTGGGAGAGTATCGGGAATAGGCTGAGGGATCGCGGCGGAGGCGGAGGTAGAAGAAGCGGCGGAATTAGAAATCGCGGCGGCGGAAGAAGGGGAAGGAGGAGAAAAAGCTGTGGGAACGGAGGAAGTAGAAGCGATTGCGGCGGCGGATGAGGAAGAGTGACCGGAGACTAGAAATTCGCCGTGGGCGTAATCGGAGAGAGCAGCTCCGGTGTTCTTAAGAGCCATGGCGTAAGCTGAGTGTGCGGCGGCGAAAGCGTTACGAGCTGAGACGGCTTCTTTCATGAACTGTTTTCGCTCTTTGCAACGAGTAACGGCTTCTTCGTTCTCGATCTTGGATTGAGCACAACCCATCTTCTTCTTCTTCTTCTTCTTCTCTGCAACTCAAGCTCTCTCCGTAGTTACTTTCAGATCGATCTAATCAATGGAGAGAAGAGAGAGCTGAAAGTCGAAAGCTTTCGAGTTAAGTTTTTTAAGCTTTGTGGAATAATTGAGAAGAGATAAATATGGTTTCTTTTTTTACCTCTAGTAAATCCGACGTCGTTTCAGTTGTTAGAAAAGGCAATTTTTCGCTTTTTCTTTTCTTTATTTTCTCAAAATTTTCCATTTTTCGTTGGGCTACTCGGGGTAATGACATGGACAAAGTTAAAGGTGACGAACGAATATAACGTTTTTTTACTTTTTAATTTTGTTTTTTTTTGTCGCCTAATATCTTTTGTAATCACCAAGGGTTAGAAATTTATTAGGGGATGGAATAGACTAATCCGTTTGTGTACTGAACAATTTTTTTTATAGAAAATATCCTACTTATAAGTTTTCTTTTTTGTAAAAATGAAAGAAAAAAAATTTGAGCTGTGAATTTTCTTAAGAATATTCTAGGGATTAAAAATTATTAAATCTTGATTGGATAAAACTTGATTCAAAGAAATTTTATTTTTTAAGTCCTTACAGCCTTAGAAACTATTTTACCAATCACCACACCAAGTGATATTAGAAGAATACTTGACTTTATTTTACTTAGAAGAATACTTAACTTTATTTTCTTAGAAGAATAACTAATCTCTTTATTTGAAATTGTTTATTTTATTAAATTTTAGCGGAAGATGCTTTTCATAGGACCCACAAGAACAGGTAGATTCTGTTTCTTTAGGTCATGATTAATTGAGAACTCTAAGAATTCTTAGAGCGTTTCTTAGAATTTATATAATCAAAAAAATATTAAAAATAT
>OVAY01002853.1:0-10403 GCA_900406395.1 Kernera saxatilis | reverse complement strand
TAATTTTTTTTTTTTTTTTTTTGGTCAACCGGGGAAAATGATTTTTTGTTTTGTTTTGCTACAACCAATTCCGGGACAATTAAAACTACAATGCGCCTGTGAGTGTTAGCTATTATGCGCACCTTAATTCATTTATAGCCTCAGCTCATTTAAAAGGCATGTGGTTGCAGGGATTATGCCACCACCATGAACACTAATGATCTCTTTGCCTGCAACATCCTTGAGCAGCTCAGCTGGATCTTTAGCTCCTCCATGTTTGAAGAATTTTTCTCTGAGCAATGTTCCTGTGCTCAACGAAAGCGGATCCTCTTCGCATATTGATTGCCATATCGTTGATGCAAAGCACTTGGCGTATAAGTAGCTATAGTAGCCTGCACATACACAACCAGCGTCAAGAAAGATCTGCAAAAGAACATGCCAATGTGTTCCGAAATATATATACACCTGCTCCATAGTTAAGTAGGTGACTGAATCGAATATGCCAATGTGTTCCTTCAACATGGTTCCAGCTCGTGTGTTCCCGTTTCAGTTCAGCTATGAGATGACTCACGTCTCTTGCTGTCTCTGGTTGTTCCCCAAACAGCATTTGGTCTATCAACGCATAGAAAACCTACCAAAAACCCAACCAGAAACTGATGTTGATCTCTCTAATCTCTAATCGATGTTTTTGTTTTCTGCATTGAGTATATTTGAGAGGTGAATCAATGAATCAGACCTGGCGTTGCAGTTCAGTTGCTGCAAACATGTTCCTCGCACCTTGTAATGAGTTCACCAGCTTCTCGGGTATTGTCTCACCGGTTGAGTAATGCCGAGCAAACCTCTTCAGGAGGCGATAGTCCCATGCATAGTACCTGAAGAACGCATGAGCACCACTAGAAGGTTTTGCAACTCAAAATTGAAAGAGTATTGAAAAGGAGTTATATAACTGGGAATTATTATACTCACTCGAATAAATTTGAAGGCATTTCCGCTAAGTCAAGAGCCACCCGGGTACCGGAAAAATGTTGGTAATCCTGCAACATCCAGAAAACAGAGCAATCAGCAAAGCAAGAACGAAATTTTGGGGGATCGTAATTAGCTTCTCGTATTCATAATTTTGTACAACACCGTTCGTGAGAGCAGAGAGTGAAGAGCATGGCCAAATTCGTGGAACAAAACTTCAACTTCAGAGTGATTAAGCTTCACAACTGACGACGAATCACGAGCTCGTGAAAAATTGCAAACAAGAGCCAAAACCTGCAATAGGATCAAATCAACAGTCAGCACGAGCGCATGAGGCGGTTTTCATATTTTGTTAGCCATACATTTAAAGCAATGAAGGGAAAATAAAAAGAAATTCGATCAAGCATACAGGAAGTTGGTATTCTGACTCAGAAATCCTGCGTCCTCCTTTGATTGCGAAGCTAGCACACCCAGGGTACTTGCCTTTTCTTGAGTACAAGTCAAGGTAAAGATACCCGAGGTCCCCCTACAAGACAGAGTGGCATGATCTATGAGAATGAGGGAACAAAGATGGTGTGCTACGAATAAAGGGCCCATCTTCGAATGAACTATTATTGTGTTTAAATCTACAAGACGTATGAAAGGATTATCTTATTTTTGTAAACTACATACCTCGTCCGGGTGATGAAGAGACATTTTAAGCACATCTGGGTGCCAGGATTCACCTGGGGCCGGAGGAACAGTTTGAAATGTTGCACCAAATAAAGATTCAACAAGCACTTTAAGGCCTTCAATACACTGAGGCAGAGGAAAATATGATGCTACAACCTGTTCGAGAATGTTCCAACCGAGCATGATTAGATAAATCTTTGCAGCAGTCACTCTAGAGGGAGATAAAAGAAGCAAAAAGATCCCAAAAAGATCAAAAATGAAGATATAGAAACCCAAGTGCTTTTTTTGTAGCGCAACAATAAGTGATACCACTGCAGGACACTAGACAGCAAGTAAATAGCAAAAACAACTTACAGCGGTGTCCACATCATTGACGGAGGATTTCATCATTGAAGTATAGTAAGTTTCATCCCATGGCTCTAATTCTGCAGATTTATCACCACATTTCTGTCTTTTAAAGTCTCTAATGGCTATGTATTCCTAAGGAGATGGAAACTGGTTATTAGAGCCTTAATTTTCCATAACAAGAACATCATAATAATGCCAGCTTTTGTAGATTTAGTGAGCAGGTCGCTTACTTTGTCCGCCTTTGGTTTGACTGTCTTGCTCAGTTCTTGTAGGAAGGATGTCACAACCTTTGGATATTTTGCTAGGTTTGGCTCGACCATAAAGTCAGCGTAAGAATTACACCCCATCATCTGAGAGCAAAGGGGAAAAAATACTATTACAATAAGTAAGTGCAATCTTTGAACACAGGGAATATACTACAGAGCATCATAAATGAATATGTACTAACCTGGGCAAGCTCATGGCGCGAAGCAATAAGCTTCTCAAGAACTCTGTGATTTGCGTGAGGAACAGAGTTCCCTTGAACATATACCATTTTCCTAACCTGAAGATAGACATATTAAATTACAGTGCTTAGCAGAAAAATGGGTGTTTGTGCATAATCAATGCAACTTCAAAGCACATTTCCCTGTTTCTGATACAACACCACTCTACACTAAACTGTTTAATCTTCCACCTCTATCCCTGAGGTTCGGGTGTCAGAAAAAGGAAATAGAAAAAATAGGTAAAGTAGGCACCTCTTCATCTGATGTCCATTGCAAAATGGAAGAAAGGGTTCGTGGATCAGTAGTTATTCGAAATCCTTTCTGTTTCGAGTTATAAACTGCTCCTGTAGACCCTCTTTGACCCCCTGAAGTGGATCGGTAGATAGGGTTGAGAAGATGATGCAGATGTCGAGGGATGCGTGATACTGGAAATATATCAACATGTCCTGGATCATTAGCAATATTTTCGCTGAACCTGAATTTAGATCATAAGGATGTTAGCACTAACAGCACAAAGCACCTTTGCAATTTCAGACTTTCAATAGAATCAATACTTGTGTATTCATGGGTACTCACTCACTGCATAACTGAAAAATGTTGGTTGTTAAGTTATTCACTTTATCTAGCTTCTCTGCAAAGAATAAAGGAAAAGAACTAAAAAAGGCATTCAACATCAAGTACAACAGGCACATCATAAATGGTAAAAAATTAACTACAATATATAACAAACCAAGGTCTAGATGAATGCCACCCCGTTCAAAGTCCATTCGGAGGTGATGTGCGGTCCTACTTGCTTCTCCCGTAAGCAAGTTGGAATCTTGCTCTGCTTTTTTCACCGCAGCATACAAAGTATGGTTTGTGTTAAGATGCTGAACATCAACAACACAAAAAACAGTCACTGGAATAAGATAAGAGATTCCCAAGAATAAACATGACTCAACTGTGTCTACTGACATGGATAAGAGTCTAAAGAGGTTATATCCTCAGTTTGACATGAAAGGAAAAATAATTTGAGATTGCAGATCTTTTCATACAGCTGCGTATTCATGTCTAAACAAGAAAAATGTTCAAAGATGGAGGAATTCGTAAATATTTTCTTTAATTATTATGTCTCCATTTTAGTAGGCACTCCAAGATTCAAATGCGTAAACTGAAGAAAGAAGGATCGAAGTTGAGCAAATCCTTGGTCACCTCACATGTAGATAATCATTCATTTCCATTGCCGCTTTATGAGCCGCCTCGACAAATTCCCTATTACATATATGGAGCAAAGTAAACCGGTTAAAAACCAATCAATAGAACATAATAAACCAAGTATCGAAGCTCAGAACTAGAAATAACAGAGACCTGTCAGGATGGGTTTGTCGACAGAGTTCAGCAGAGTCAACAACAGAACAAACCTACAAATTTCAGAAGAGAGCAGTCACTACAAGCAACATGAGAGCTGGTAACAAAGAACACTAATAATATAACTGGAGAAAGAACCTACCGTGTCTGAAATCTCATCCATGGCTTTAATAATCTCTGGAGACGACGGCATTCCTGAAATATAATTCACCAACTCTCCAGACCTAAGAAAAATAGTTCCAGAAACTTTCTTCAATAACCAAATAACATCACAACACAGCACAATAACTCTCTGCCACAGTGGCCGTAAAACCCAATACAGCTCTCTAATGAAGCAGACACATCATGATTCATGTTAGAACAGAGCTACAACACCATCCCATCAATTTCAATGGCTATAATGAAATCAGTGACAAATAGAAAACCGCCGGTGATCTATTTAAACACAGGAAATTAACTTCCACGCTAAAAAGCGGAAGTAACTCAAAACGAACACCAAATCGATTCATAACCATCCAAACATCTCACAGACTAATCCGGAAAGAATCGTTACGATAAGAATCATACCTTTCAATGGCATCAGCGACGAAGCGCTGAAATCCTTTGGCCGTCTTAAGATGATCGAAGCCGTAGAGACCGGTGGCTTCTCCAGCTTCTCCACTCCGGAAGTTTCGGATTATCCATCGGGTCGAATTGATATGCGGCCGCAAGCGCTGCGTCAGCTTCCACATTCTCCGCTACTTCTCGCAGCTTGTGACGGAGGAGCTCAGTTTAACGTTCAGGTTTTGGTAGGGGACAAAAACACTATGCTGACGTGAACTACGTGTCGTTTCAGATAATAAAAACGGCATGATGTGATGCGAACTAAAAAACCCCAGAGTCCATACCACAATGAAAGAGATATGGTTCGAGATCGTAGCATTAGGTCGTCTACTGGATAAAGCCCGTCCCGGCTCTGTCGGAAGATATTTGGCCCAAGTTTGATTTGATAATTTTTTTTCATTTCTAAATTGATTTATATATATATATGTATATATAGATATCTTTTTTTAAAAACTGTGAAGTTTGGAATCGAAACTCATACATCTTCATAAACTCGGACTAAATTGTTGATGATACTACGACACGGCGTTAATCATCCATTCCAAATGAAGTCTAAGCTGGAGCACAAAAAAAACAACTTGTTACCTTAACCATTACTCCACCAGCCAACTATAAATTTGGTTTGATTATTTGATATTTTAAAATGTCTATAAAGATCAGGTTCATAATGTATTATTTCTAAGTTCAGTTTTGAACTAAATTTAACTTAGAAACAAGACATTTTAACTTAAGTTTCGTTTTGTTTAATTAACAAAAAAAAATTAAGTTTTGATTATGATTTATCTCTACATATATGAAAAAAGGATCAATATTTGTCATGATTTTGATGCCATTCGATTCGCCCTTATTAACCAAATTAGACAACTATATACCTAAATATATGATATATATATATATAATATAATTTGGCTTAACTAGATTAACTCTAACATCTTACAATATTATATTGTAAATACAATTAATTAACGCATCAATTTTGACGTGAAGAAAACAAAAAAAGAAACATGCACATGCAAGGAGTAGTAATAATTCATTAACAACAATATTATTTTATTTTATTCGTTAGCTAGTGACGTAGATTAGTAATAAGGGCCAAAGTATTACTAGTCGTCCTTGCAAGTTCCTCAACAACCTTGGTTACCTTCTTCTTCGTTTCTTTATTCACTTTCACTTCCTCGAACCCGTCCGTACAAGTCCCTTCGTCGGTCAACGCCGAGCTCACCCAAGTCCTAATGTTCGTTATATGCTCAGCCATAGAGTCACCATCTCGTAGAGTCTTCATCTCTGTGATGGCTTGCTTGAGCTCAATAACTGTGTCCTTCATCTCTTCAAGGCAGTCTTTGAGGATAAGTGTTTCCCGTAACATTTTATTCTTCCGTCCGGCCGCGGATTCCTGAGACTTTTTGAGAAGCTTAGAGACCGTGGAAGTCGCTTCCTTTGCAGATTTTACGTTGAGGTTAAGCGCGGTGATGCATAGCTTGATCGGGTCGGATTTGATGGCCGAAGAGTAGGAGGATAAGGACTTGTAGCATTTGTCGGGGTATGTTGTCGAATTGCAAGCCGTTTTCACGAACGTTTTGTGGTTTTGGGAGTAGGATGGTGGAGTGGCTGCTGTTTTCTGGATGTATGCAAGGAAAACGAAGACGAGCATTAGAGAGTAGAGAAATTGCGATATGTTGATAGTGACAGCTTCCATTTTTTGTATTTTCTTTTAGGTTTATCTTTGGGGTGTGAACAAACATACATGGAAGAAATTGTGAAGCTATGTTGTATCTTGTGTGTATTATATATATACAACACACATGCACATTAATTTTGTTTTCGAATAGAATGAAGGAACTGAATAGATCTCTATTTTTTTTTTTTTATTAACGTAAAAATTAAATATGGTTAATTATCTCGATCTATCATGTATGGTTTCTTTATATAACAACAAAATCATATTATATATATATATATGTATGTGTATATATACCGTCTGTACGTAACTTATTTTTTGAAAAATGGTCAAGTCTTATAATATGCATGGTCAACTCTCTACTATTCGAATTAGATATTCACAATACCTGTCGAATGGTTTTTTTATATATATATAAAACAGTAAAGATGATTCCGTTGTGATTATATTTTTCTTCTTTTGCTATGGTTAATAAGTGTGTAGTACTCAACCAGGCCATTAATATAATTAAGGCTCGATTGTTATTTTCATTTGTGTATGCATTTTAAGATCCACCGGTATTATATCCACATTCATTGATAATATTTGACTACCTCATTTTGAGTCTGCTAGGGACTAACGATCTCGTTTATAACTCCTCTCATTTTCAGCTATTTGTTAATTCAGTTACAATAGATTCCAATATACTAAAAATGGTTATTTTCACCATTTTTAATTATGCTATAAACTATTCCAATCATACTTTACTCATGACCGTTTCAAACTATTTGTAGCAATTTTAATTAAAAATATGATTTGATGTGTTAAAAGTAGTTGTTTAAAAAATTATGAACCATGAGTTATTTGTATATATATTTGAGTTTTTTTTTTTTTTTTGAATCAAGATTTTGTTCAAATACTCCAATTGCACATGTTAAAAAGAAAACCAAAATTTTGATTACATTGTTTTATTTAGAAACTATCTATCATTGGTAATTGTTTTATTTGTTGAACGAGATCACTCCTTAGGGTGTGAAAAGGGAGAATACTTTTCGAAAGAATGTATAGTGTGAAAAGAGAAAAATATATATAAATTAAGTGTAAGAAGTCTTAAATTGTCTGCAAACAAAACTTAATAAAAATTATTACAAGTTTATTCCGGTATTTAAGCCTAAGGAAATGTGAGGTACGTGGCACGTGAAGTGATGCACATGGATTAGATCTCCTCTTTCGGAGGAATAATAATAACTCTCAGTCCTATCGGTCATCTAATTACTCAAAGAATTGATTATTTGCAATTGCAAATTCGTCTGTTAAGCATTACCTATACATTAATTTTGTATTCGTTGGCAGTTTACAAATAGTTTTTCTTATTTGAAGCTATAATAAGCCATATTCTAATATTTTTTTTATTTTTTTTATTTTTATAATTCAGGGGTAAATCCCAAATCTATGGAGGGGTTCAGACTAATCTTCTGGGGGAGGTGCAGCCCACTGATAGACTCTTTCTCCGAATATGCAAATGGATCCGAAAGCATGGACCCATATCCGTGTGGATGTTCAGGAACAATGTGTTATAGTTTCACACAGCAGGTAGATCGAACCTGAAACGTGTTGGCGTCCCAGGTCCGTCCTCTTACCACCTGACCACAAAGTCCTGGACATCCGTATTCTAATATTACTAGTCTTTGATAAGTTTAATTGGAACTCTGAATTTCAAGATCGATGTTTCTCATTTTCTTAAAAGAAATCTAATAAATTGGAATATGAACAACAAATACCGGATATGTATGCATTTTTTTCTAATTTGTTTCGGATTTAATATATTAAAGATAAGATGGAACTTAAAGTAGTATACAAGGGACTGAATATGTACTAATCAACTTATACCCAATTAATTTTTAGCTCGGTTATATAAAATCACAAACGGATACACTAAGCCAAACGTTTTAATTTATCATCTTCAAAATTTTTTTTTTTTTTTTTTGAGAAAAATCATCTTCAAAGTTTGCTCTTAATTATGTCTTTTTTTTTTTCGTCAACCTCCTAATTATGTCTAAATACGGTTCTCAAAGCTTTCTAATGTGATCCGAATTTAAAGAAAAAAAAAGTCTAATACAAATTCCTATGTCCTATGTCCTATGTAATATCTATGTGTGACGGGTGACGCGGGTCCATTGAACATGAATAGAGTGTTTCCTAATGTTCTATGTTAATTGCAAATGCATTATATTTATTTACTTACTAACAAAAAATTATCTACTTGCTTCTTTTATTGAGTCTCATCTATTATCATTTGTAACTTATAAATGACGCGTTTTATCATTACATTATGGCTAAGTTTTACTTGACATTTCAATATTTGATTCTATCATAGTGAGTTTTTTTATCTACCGGTAGTCTACACAATTAAACAAGAAAATAGTATTAATTAGAGTCGTCTCAAGTTATTTATGTAAATAAACAATGACACAATTATAGACCATTGCAATAATATTCACAAAATAACCGAAGAACATGTGATTAATTAGTACGGTTTCCACATAGGAACTTATCATCGAAAAAGAGAATAATCATATATTTGAAGAATATTGAAAAAAACGTACAACAATATGCAATATATGAGAATTGAGAAGAGAACATTAACATGGGCCACTTGGTGTTCTTGGCTGGAAAACAACATGACCGTGAGTCCCATACAAACACTCCCCAATGTTATTATTTTTTAATTATAACATTATCGTCGTCTAAGATTAATTTATATTGCTTCGCGTAGGTACCAACCGACGAATTATTTTATTTTTCAGAATTAAATTGTTAAGCAAAAGGACGTAACTATGGGATAATCAATGTAAACCCATCTTTAATTAAGAGAACGATGTGGTTAAGAAACTATATAAGAGATAAGATTAAAGATTGATTACACTTAGATACACTTTTTAACGGTGTTACGATGGACATGATCTCGTGGATGAGTTCTAAAGGACAACATTTGTATAAGAGTAAAGAGAAGCTTTGCATAAAATTCAAGTGTTTGATATTTCTTAACCATCAACATGTTGCAGTAGAAATTCAAATCCTAAGAAATTACATCACGCAATATATATATAATGTCTTACATACATACATATCATAATACATATAATGCTTATGTTTTCTATATACTCATCTTCTGTAGACCTATTCATATGTGTTGATCCACATAAACTATTCACGTCCAGTTTATTTATGTACATAAGATTTGATCCATAAATAACTAAAATATAATAAAATGGGTATCAAAATATTGAAAAAAATTACTATTCAAATTATAAAAATAATATTTTATGTTATACTCAAAATATGTAAAATGAAAAAACAAAACAAACAAGAGAGGAGAGAGAATGAGGAAAATGTTGTTGGGAAGACCTTATTGGGAGAGTATTATTCGGTTGCTCGAAAGTGTGAAAAATTCATTAGTTGATAAAGTATTATTGAAGATTGATGATACAAAAGGAAGAACTAAAAAAGAAAGAAAAAAAAGTGTAAGAAGAATGGTGGTAATGGGGGAGACTTATTACTAATTCTTTTTATTTTTTCGTTCTTCCTTGTAGACTATTTTTAATTTTCGATTAGCGATTCTGGTATTTCATTTCACATTTTGCTTATAATTTAATTTGTGAGACTTGTGACAGTTAAAAATCAATTCCATTTAATGCTAGTTACTGACCAACAACAACAAAAAGACTTATTGAAATTAAAACTAACTCAAATGATAAAAATCAACAAAATATTCATAGGTTTCCTCACATGCAACTGCAATTATGATGATATGATAAATTCTACGAATATGTCATATGTTGTGTTTGGGTATTTGTAAAAAATTAAGTTCATAAAATAGTTTTATCGTTAAAGTTATATATTCACATGTGCAATGTAACTTTAAAACAATTTTAATTTAATATACTACAAGAAAACAACCGATTTGCGACGGAAATTTGCGAGGGAAATGGTTCCTCGCAAATTTGCGATAGAGTTGCGACGGAGTTGCTAAAGATTTCGATGCAGTCGCAAGTTGGTCGCAAATTTGCGACTACAAAAAGACACGCAAATCTCTCGCAAATTTGCGATTACATTGCGACCAACTTGCGACTAACGCCACGTGCGTCGCAAGTTCCTCGCAAATTTGCGACTGATTTGCGAGGAAATTGTTCAATTGAAATATTGCAACTGTTTTACGACCAACTTGCGACTAACACCACGTTAGTCACAAATCCGTCGCAAAGTTTGATCATTCAAAAATTATGAAATCCACAAGAAAAGTGAAAACGACTGATATGACGTCTTGCAAGAAATTATAGAAGCCACAT
>OVAY01002852.1:0-14654 GCA_900406395.1 Kernera saxatilis | reverse complement strand
TACAATTAAATATACTCTACCACTCCATTATTTCTTTAAATAGTTAAGTTAGACTTTATTAATGAATTTTCAAACAAAATATTTTGAATAGAAACTAAATAGGAAAAGCCATATATTCTAAATAATTGAAGGGAAAAGGTTTTCATAAACAAAGATTTTTTATAAGAATATAACTAAAATCGTAGAACGCGAAACGTCGATTTGGGAATCAACTCATATTGACGAGGAGATTATAGAGCCCCAAATCCATATTCCCTCTCATGTGCTTCTATTTTCCAAGGTTATCATTGTTATGTAGATGGCTGGAGATGCTTCCAAAATGATGTTGACGGTTTTGTTTTGGGGTCCAGAAGAAGCCTTTACCCTCAATACGCAGAGATGGAAACACTTATATACGCAATGACATGCATACTTGTGTAGGAAAAACAACAGTATCGTTTGCCACAAACTGTTTTGAGTTGGTGAAGATGGTGTCGACCCTAAAAAAATTACCAGTTTTCGTATATATATCAAACGACAATTGAATTTACTACCATAGTTTTCAATTCTTTTAATTAAAATGTACTATTATCTTTTCTTATATAAGTATCAACACCAGTCATTATATTCGAATAAGAAGAAGAAAAAAAGAATGGGAGATATAACCCATAAAGGGTAAAAATACAACCCATAAAAGGTAAGACAACACTCTCTAAGAGAGAGTAGAACCAGTCCGTATCTGTCCTTACACCTAGTAAAGAGTTGGATTTATTCATGTGTATCGTTCAACTACTACTAACTACCAACCAGAGTAGCTACAAATCGGTTACTTAACATAAAAAAATCAAACTATTATTAAAAGAATATGAAAATTTTATTAACTATATTAGACAATTCCTCATCGATCAGTAGCCGAACATTCACTGCTCCTCAGTTTTTGCCTCAAGATGAGGAATTTTTTTTGTTCCACCATTCCCATGCGCCTGTCTGTTCAATGTTTTTGCCCATAATTTTTGTATTCTTATATTTTATAAAAAAAAACCAAACAAAATATAGACACCCAATGCCTTTATGTATCTTCTACTTCATGTATTATTTCTTAAACAACCCATAAAACTCAACCTCTCCCATGTGCCTTCACATGCATTCCAATGCATTACCACTCACTTAATTAATTTTCATTTAAATTCCATTAAGGATTGTTGTGTTGTTAACATAAAAACTAAACACCCACTTTTGATTATCACATTTTCACAACAAGCTATGGATCTTTGCAAAAGAAGAGCAACAACAACCACCGTTACTCTCTCATGTCTTCTCTTCGTTTCTTCATTATACACATTCTCCACCGCGAAATCAGTCGCAAATCCACTCTCGTACCAGCTCCTTCTATTCGCCGGCTTCGTTCTCGCCGCAGTTTTGTCGCTTTTGATACTTGTCACGGCGGCGCGAGCCACCATGGTCGCGTGGATAACGGTGCTCGTCCTGCTGGCCTTCTCGGGTACACGCCGCCGTGCTCTTGCGCGGCGGGGGAAGACGATCACGGCGGATGTGGCGATGTGCTTGTTCAGGGATCTTATTAGAGAGGCAGATCCTCGCGGTCGCGGTTAGTCTCATGAATGTAGTTTTGTTGTTAGAGAGTGTTTACTATTTACATATCACTTTTGTATATAACAAACAAAAATATATGTCTTTTTGTGAATGATTTTTCCCGTTTCTTTTTTTATTATACGAAAACAAATATTCATTTCAAATATACATATGTGAAGTTCTTTAAACGTTCATTAAATTCTGTTATAGCTGTAAGATAATTTTTTTGGTCAACGGTTAGAAAATCATTTAAAAATCTTTCAAATACGGAAAAAATAATAATTATTGGATATGAAAGTTGGGATAGCATTTCGATTTCACATCTGATACTGAAAAACGTTTGGTATTAGTGGAATAAAACCACACATAATTTTATCATGGTGTATGTTTTTCATGTGAGAGTTGCGTACATTTTTTGCAGCTACAAGTTTCATTATAATCAACTCGAGAGTTTTACATATTTTCTCTCTTAATTTGTACTAAAGCAAAAAACATAGAAAAATGGCTCTGAAGAATAAAATAAAGGAAAAACTTGTAACGCCACACCCGAGGCCTAGGTCGGTTTAAAACCCCATTTGAAGTTTTGAAATGCGACTTATAAACCTTTAAGAAATCTCGTTTTAAATTCGTGGCTTGCAAATGATAAAATCCAAAACATGGTCTTAAAACTTTAAAAGTGGGTTTAGTATGCATAATTAACAAGATTTAACATAACTACAATTAAGATGATTAAATTCAGCACAAGCAGTAAGGCAAGATTTAATAATACAATTATGACTAGATAAAATATAAACGACAACACGTCTCACACGAGCAAAAATAAAATTTCGAGCCCATTTTGCTATGGTCCTGTTGGGAAATAATAAATTTACATATTCGGTAAGTCTCGGTTATTGAACAGAAATCAACGGTATATGATTATGATTAATATATCATGAATGGTAGGCATTTATTATTGAGGTATGGTATTGGTGGTTAGTCATTATGACCGGTTTGTCATTAACCGATAGTCGTTATTGTCGGTTGATAAACTTTGATCTAGATAGAGATAAGATGTCTAAGAACCTAAATCCCGAATCATAAGGGAAATATTGTTACGTCGGTCCTAAGTCTATGAGAATTAGGATTGACATTTTCTTAACTTTGCATATAGGCACTTGAGAGTTTTTGCATGCACCTTGAAGCTAGTCTTTAATTTGTTTGCAGATCTACCTCACATAAGCTTCCCACATCGCACATGGGGCAATTGATGCAAGGAACCTAAGAAGTTTCATAGGGATTACATCGATAAGCCACATTGCCAACATTGGACATAGGCTGGTCGATTCAAATAAGTCGAGAGAACACACATGAGTCACATCGAGCAGCCCACATCCACCGGAAGCTAACCGATGAAGACCAATCACTCTCTCAATTTTGAAGATCCCACCCGGTTCAAACCTGATTGATCCCGTCCGATTTTCATTAGTATTTAAACACTTTAATGTTGAAGAAAAACCGAATTTTCAAATTTTTGTTGAAATGTAAATTTTATTGCTTAACAAAAAAATGTTATTTACAGGACTAAGTAAAGATTGAGAACATGAGTAATAATAATTTGTAGGAAGAATAAGAAGAATCAAAACGAGGCAGTTCCTTTCATGTGGAACCATCTCTGAAGAAGACCACCATATTAATTTACTCAATTCGGGAAAATTTCCAGTTTTCATTGTTTTCTAAGCCTCTTTTTGGATTAAAACAAGTTGTTTGGTTATTGCGGTTGCGCTTATGTTTAGCTTTTTTTTTTTTATTGCAATTGTCTTGTATGATTTTTGCCTTAGAAATACAAGTGACTTAATCGTTCACATGCAGTAACATAATTCAGCTAAAACTCGTTTTACATCAACAAGGCAACTTAAACATGCAATCGATCCACATATGCTTATATAATTTGGATGAAAGTCGGTCAATAACGAAATGATGAGTTTCATGTTATTAACTTGTAATATAGTTTCCCATTAAGTAATAGTATTATGGCAACCTCGAAGCTTTGTTATTGCTATTTTGTTCACGAGTAATGATGTTTTGAGTTTGACTAAAAAAAAACGAAGATGTTATGTTTATTTCCTTTAAGATTTTTAAATCTTTGACTATCTAGTTAATTAACTATATATTATAAAGGTAAGATTTTAAATGATTTATTCAACTTTATTAAATATCATCTATGACTTTTAGATTTTGTTAAGAAAGTAAACAAAGTAATTAAATTTTAAGCAATATAATAAATATATCGTTTAATTTAGTGTGTATATATATGTAAAGATACATAGATATCCAACATAGATCTCTTTGAATATCATTTGAATAATCATTTTGAATAATCATTTACAACCAATGGCTAAAATTTCTTCTTTGTCGACGCTCTTTTTCATCCTTCTATCTTCCATTATGATCCACCATGTTCCTGTGGTGATCTCAACACAATGGTGTGTAGCAACTCTGACGGCCACAGATGCACAACTTCAATCGAATATTGATTTTGGATGCAACCAAGGAGGTGTCGATTGTGGACCAATCCGATCTGGTGGATCTTGTTATAACCCCAATACTCTTGTAAACCATGCATCATTTGTGATGAACGCTTATTTCCAAAGCCACGGTCGCACCAAAGAGGCATGTAATTTTGGAAATACCGGCACATTCACTATTACTGATCCAAGCTATGGTGGTTGTGTGTATGGATCTTAAGAAAATGTAATTGGTTTCGGTAGAATGAATGTTTTAGCGGTTCCAAAATTTGTTACCAATTATATAATTATGCAAAATCGTGTTCAAACATTTCATAAGTTTAATTAAATAATAATAATTTCGTCGTTCAATAAATTTTAGTTTTTTTTTTTGTCTTTTGATGCTTTTGTTAGTCTATTCTGCGTTTTTGTTTTACATTTGCTAAGATCTCGTCATTTTTGAAGGAAAATCAATATTTTTTTTATATTCAGAAGTGAAATTGTACGTGTTTAACATGAGTTTGACATATGAGATAATTATAAATCATCAAAATTGTGATATGTGTTAATGACTGATTCATGAATCATGACACTTGTCAAATTATAATGGTAAAAATACTATCAATTAATAATATAAAAAAAATTAAATAAATAAAGTTACCATAATATAGTGCTTTAATTAAGTAAATTTTCATGCAAAACAATTAAAATGGTAAAAATTGGATACATTGAACGGACAGAAAGTTCAAAACTATTTAAAGAAATAGAAATGGAAAAGTCCGCATAATTTTTTAGACATATATTTTAATTATTTTTTTGTTGAACTTTAAAATAAAAAATTTTAATGACATATCTTTATTTCCATAGCATATACATATATATTTTGTTTTAACATATACATGATCATTGATCTATGATAATGATATATATTGATTTCTACAGACAAAAATCAACTACTTGTCACTGTTTAAATACCTTTACGGTTGATTTCTACAAACTTTCTCTCTCTCAAATGTATTTGTTCTTTCTTTAGAATTCTAGCAATTGTCTAACTGTTCAACTCCTTTAACTTCTCTATGTAATTTTTTTTTTTTTGTCATCTGTAGGCTAAGATTAATTAGATGTCAAACATCACCATACACAAGATCAAACGCAAAGAAAAAGCCAAAGCCGACGACAACAGTTAAAGCTTCGAAGTCAAAAGATAAACCAAGAGACAAAACGAGGACTGAAAATTTTAGAAATAGTTTAGATCTATGCACTAAAACTATCAATCTGGAGCCAAGAGACTCCCACACAGCTTTCCCAAAAAACTTGTTAACACCGAATAGCACCAATAAAACTGAAAATATTATAAATCCGTAGTCAAACCAACAACCAGCGATAGTAACGAAAGCAAGACCCAACCGCAATTTCTTTATTGCGAGAAGGCTAATAACTATTGTCATATTATAGACGCAAACCAACCTTAAACCTTACACCCTTTTTGCGGCTTATATTTTTTTTNCTTATTTTTTTTTTTTTTTTTTATTATCTTCTCATTTTTTACTCACCACTCCACACACACAACTCTCTCTCTCTCTCTTCACATCAAGACGAAGGCTCTCCTACTGCCACCAAACTCAAGAAGAGTTAGAAAACAAGTGAATTCCTTTAGTTTCTTATTAGATCAAGCGATTTAGTGTTGTACTCACACATCCTCTGATTCATTTCTTCCTCTGCTTCTCTTTTTGTTTTGTCGAGATTCCTCTCTTATCCATTGTGTTTTCAAGAAAAACAAATTTACTATCTATTTTATTTTTATATTTATATAAAAATAACTCTTTTTAAGTTGGGGGAGAGTTTGCCTGGTGTCGCCTTCTTCTCTCTCTAAAGAGTTGTGCTTAATTTACGGACATGTGAGGATACTTGCTTTTGCCTCATCAAGGGCATGTTAGCCATTACTTATCTCTTCTCTTCTTTGCCTTTGTGAGCTCTAAATCCTCTTCAGAGATACAAATCAAGAAAAAGAGAGAAGAAAAGGACAAGTCTTTGGTTTTTTTCAGATTGAGAGATCGGTGGAAAAAATGTGGTTGCTTTGTGCCCTGATGCAAGGTTTGAAGTAATCTGGTGTGTTTGTGTAAAGCCTTGCTATGGATTCTTTGAATGGATACAGATTAGAACCCAAATGGCAAATTGATCCTCAGCTTCTCTTTGTTGGGCCAAAGATTGGTGAAGGAGCTCATGCCAAAGTCTATGAGGGAAAGTAAGCTCCTTTATCTTCTTCTTCTTCTTTTTATTCTCTAATCACTCTTAGCTGATGAGATTATTGGGAAAGTTTGGATTTTGATTTGTGGGTCAGCGAAGTTTAGTGTTTGTTCTCTATGGGTATGAACATAATTCTTTTTTGGTAGACTCATCTCTCTGGATTTGCCTTTGTAAAGAGATTGAATTTGGATTTTGATTTGTGGGAAAGTGAAGCTTAGTGTTTGTTCTCTATGGGTAGGAACAGGATTCTTGTTTGGTAGACTCATTTCTCTGGATTTGCCTTTGTAAAGAGATTGAATTTGGATTTCGATTTGTGGGAAAGTGAAGCTTAGTGTTCTCTATGAGTATGAACAGGATTCTTGTTTGGTAGACTCATCTCTCTGGATTTGCCTTTGTAAAGAGATTGAATTTGGATTTTGATTTGTATGGAAAGTGAAGTTTAGTGTTTGTTCTCTATGGGTAGGAACAGGATTCTTGTTTGGTAGACTCATCTGCCTTTGTAAAGAGATTGAATTTGGATTTTGATTTGTATGGAAAGTGAAGTTTAGTGTTTATTCTCTATGAGTATGAACAGGATGCTTGTTTAGTAGAGTTTATTAATAGATCTTTACTGTTTTTGGGTCGCTGCGATCTGAGATAGATACAAGAATCAGACAGTTGCTATAAAGATAATTCACAGAGGAGAAACACCAGAAGAGATTGCAAAGAGGGATTCAAGATTCCTAAGAGAAGTAGAAATGCTCTCAAGAGTTCAACACAAGAATTTGGTTAAGGTTCTGTGTTTTTTTGAGATCTATGGCTGTTTGTATGCTTAAGGTTTTATCAACACATGAGTTCATTTTCTTTTTATCTTCTGAAAAACAGTTCATTGGTGCTTGCAAGGAGCCTGTAATGGTGATAGTCACAGAACTTCTTCAAGGCGGTACACTGCGTAAATACCTGTTAAACTTGAGACCCGCATGTTTGGAGACCCGTGTGGCCATTGGCTTTGCGCTTGATATTGCTCGTGGCATGGAATGCTTGCATTCTCATGGGATCATTCACCGTGATCTCAAACCCGGTAAAAAAACTACCATTTCTTTTTCTACTCTTTAAAACTGATGATATGTCTTCCATCATTTAATGAATCTTGCTTAAAATATTTGCAAAACACCTTGTTTCATGGTAACCACATGCTCAGATCTCAATCAACAAAGAATCTTTCTTTCTTTTTTGTTTTGTTTTCTGACACCACACACGCTTCAAGTGATTTTAATATTCTGGTTATGATTAGATTTACTCATGATTGGGTCTAGGCTTTGGCATTCGGGTACTTGTTAGGGTATTTCGTACTAGGGGTTTAGGACTCATTCTGGTATTTTAGAATATCGGTTGGGATTCGATTCGGTTTTCATTTGGGTTCAGGTCGGGTTGGAGTAACCTATATCGGAAAAAACTAAGAAGTTGGTTAAATTTGAATACAATTTGGTTAAATTTTGACAAATATAACTATTAACTTTCAAATATTTCAGTTTTTTTTTGGTATTTTGGTTATTTCGGTCTAAAATTAACTAATATTTTCGGCTATATAATTGTAATTTTGGGTAATTGGGTTATATCAAATGTAAATATAATTAATATTTTTGGATATACGGTATAATTGTATTCGGTATTTTCGGGTACCCATTCGATTCTTGGTACGGTTCGGGTTCGGTTCTTTCATGTTCTTCGGGTAAACGAGTCTAGGATCCGTTCGGGTATTTTGTCGGTTTCGGTTTGGTACCCAATTTTTCAGGTCGGGTTTCGGGTATTTTGCCCAGGTCTACTAGTTTTAGTGGTGAGGTTAAATGATCTTTTTTGTTCTCCCTTGCAGAGAACTTGCTTTTAACCGCAGACCACGAAACAGTAAAGCTCGCGGATTTCGGATTAGCAAGAGAAGAGTCATTGACTGAGATGATGACGGCTGAGACAGGAACATACCGATGGATGGCACCAGAGGTTCTTGATTATTAACAAAGATTTGTTAAAATCTCCTTGCTTCTCTTCAGTTACTTAAAATACAATCTTCTTGGATTGTTTCAGTTGTACAGCACGGTTACTCTTAGATTGGGAGAGAAGAAGCATTACAACCATAAAGTCGACGCTTATAGTTTCGCGATCGTTCTCTGGGAGCTTCTACACAATAAGTTGCCTTTTGAGGGCATGTCGAATCTCCAAGCAGCATATGCAGCAGCCTTTAAAGTGTGTAATACTCCTCTTTTCGTTTTTATTCTTTTGAATTCGACTTTGTGTAAAACACTACTCTTTTTACAGAATGTGAGGCCGAGCGCAGAGAGCTTACCTGAGGATTTGGGAGATATTGTAACATCATGCTGGAATGAGGATCCGAATGCGCGGCCAAACTTCACTCAGATCATTCAGTTACTACTTAACTATCTCTCCAAGATTGGATCACCGGTATCCGCGATTCCGCAGAGGATTCTTGCTTCTAAGAACACACTATTGCCACCTGATTCTCCTGGAACTAGCTCTTTGATGGCTAAGCTTGATGAATGTGGGGAAACTCCAAAGGCCAAAAGTGATGACAAACGAAAAGGTTTGTTTTTCTGCTTCAACCAATGTTATTAACCTTTTGATCACAGAGAGAAACAGTTTTTTTTTTTCTGTTTTTTGCTCTGGATTAGGACAAGATATTTGGTAGACATCACTCAAAATTAATGATGTAATAATATCCTCCCTACCACTAGATAAACTCCATATGAATTAAGAGAAGGAAATGTTCATCTATATAATAAAATGGTTATGTAATTGTTATGAATTAAAAGTAGAAAGTAAAGAAAAAGTATGCTAAAGAGGCTCATGTTTCTTATATTATGTTTTAAATAAGAAAGTTTTAGTTGTGTTGAATTACCCTTTTGTATCTCTTTTTTTATTAAAGACTTGAGGAAACTATGAGTCAACTCGTTTTAATATTTTTTATATGTTTTTTGAATATTTTTTTAGGTAAATCAAGTGGTTAACTATTTTTAGTCAAGTGGTTAAAAGTTTATATTATATTTACAGTTTTTTTACCAGAATTCGAGTCTACTTCGATGTAAAAGTTAAAAAAAATGTCCCAATAAAACCTATTAAATGGTGTTTCAAAGGCTCACACAACATTGGCTCTATTAGTTTCTTTACATTATCTAGTTTTGACATCCACGTGCGATATCATATGCAAACTCTTAATTACTGATTGGCGTTAATTTTTCAAATTCAAATTAAATGATAATTAAGCAAAATATCATATTAAGATGTTTTAAGTTCTAGAAACTTACGATTAAAGACGTTATTTGACACATTTCATAAAAGAAAATTCCATGAAATATCTTTTGTTCCCTGAGTTTTGATAGAAATTCCTAGTCGCTGCGAAACTTGTCTTGTTTCTTCCTCCCCAAGTTAACCAACTTCTTGAAGACATGTCTTACGTTTTCGGTATATGACTCTAAGACAACTTGTACTTTCTCCAAGTGTGGTTTCGCTATGGTCATAATCCGGGTCGTCGTGTTTACCTAGTAAAAACAAGACAACGGTCACAATGTTTTATGTAATGTCAAAAGAGAAGCAGATGACTCAAGAAAGATGGAAACATATATTAACCTCAAGATAGGAGTATGCAACGTCGAATCCTTTGATGATATGTGGTGTCAAAGCTTGCTTAGACGCATATAACACTTCGATGGACTTATCTGTTAAATATTTAACTTTTGGTTTTAGATATATGGTTAGTGTTACACACGCGTCTTTGATGCTTGGAATCCACTCCTGTGAATGAAAGATAATAAGCGTGAAGTAAGTATCAACAACTTTCAGGGTAAATTGTAAATCCATGACAAACCTTTCAGGGTAAATGGTCACAATGTTTTATGTGATGTCAAAAGAGAAGCAGATGGAAACATATATTAACCTCAAGATAGGAGTATGCAACGTCAAATCCTTGGATGAGATGTGGTGTCAAAGCCTTCTTAGACGTATATAACACCTCAATGGACTTATCGGTTATATATTGAACTTTTGGTTTGAGATAAATGGTTAGTGTTACACACGCGTCTTTGATGCTTGGAATCCAATTCTGTGAATGAAAGATAATTTGTGTGAAGTAAGAATCGACAAAAAGCACAAAGGACTTCTTCTCTTTTAAGGGAAACCGAAAACTTTCAGGGTAAATTGTGAATCCAAGACAAAACCTTTTGAAGAATCGGGCTAAGATGTTGATGCCATTGAGTCATTAGATATGCCTTCAACCATGAGAAAATGTGTTTTTTTTCAGAAAATTAATCACTAAGATTGTGCAATGTTATATATGCACCTTCTATTTAGAATTACCTGAGTTTTATTTAGGTTAAGACCAAGCTTAGACAAGAACCACTTCCAATCAATCTGAATAAACAAATTATAGTAAGCTATTGAATATGTACATAAAATACAAGGGACATCATAACTCTTAAATTTTCAAGATTTGAGCTAAGTTCCGCAACTTTCTTATCTGCGATTTCAGCTCGAGCTTCCACTTCGAGACTTCTCTTGCGTTGCATTTCCACTTCTCGTCTTAGTTCAAATATCTTCCAATGCAGAAAGTGTCATAAAAAGATTGAATTAAGGTAATGAGACAAAAAAGGATAAAAACCCAACTCAAACTAAGAAACCAACCTGTTTCTGAAGTTCACTCGCGTGCTTGCATTAACAACAAAAGAAAATAAGACTTCTTCTACATCTTATAAACAAATGAATCAAATTCAAACCGAGAAAAAGAACAAAAAATCTCACTTGGGTAAAACCTATGTCACTCTCGTAGGATTTCTCTTCCTTGTTAAGTAATTCTTGGTTTTTTTCTTTGATGATTGATCCTTATAAAGACACACAAAAAGAAAAACAACAACAGCATCAAGAGAAGAAACAAAAATGCAGCTGAGTAATTGTAAGTAAAGTCGTCAACTTTGGAAAGAAACAAAACAGAACGGAAGTTGAAACGTCTAAATGTTCAAAAAAAAAAAGAAAAAAAAAGTTGAAACGTCTCTTCCTTTGCGAAAGTATAAACCCTAAAAAAAGATAAACCATTTTTTTTTCGAATTTCGACCTAAATTTTCTCATAAACCAAACATAACTTCATATGAAATCCAATGAACCGTTACCTAAGCAATGAAACAAATAAAAATAAAATAAAAACATTTTTCACATTCAGCTAACCGTTGAAAAAAAATTTAAAAAGAAAATTGGCTATGATTGTTTGAAGATTTTAGAATAGATTTTGGTTTTTGTTTTTAAAAAATTCACTTTATTAGCCATTCAACTTTTAAAAGAAACTAAAATCTACATCAAAAATCAAAAACCGAAAATTCAAAATCAAAAATCCAAAAACGATTTTAAAAAACCACAAACAAGCATGACCTAAACCTTTACGTAGACACTGAAGCTATAGAAAAACTGCATAATTTTTCCCGATAAAATCTGGAAAACGAAACTAAACAAGAACAAAAAATAAATAAATGGTAAAAGAGATGTTGGGCCATAGGGAGAGCTTCTTCATTTCCAATAAATGATAATGGATGTTGGGCAAAATAAATTCACTTATTCGGTAAGTTCCGGTTTTTGAAAAGAAACCAACGGTAGATTACTATTATTGGTAAGTCACTAGCAGTAAGTCACTTTGACCGGTTTATCACTAACCGACCGTCGTTATCGTCGGTTCCATATCGATGATAGACTTGGATCTAGATAGACATAATATTTGGAACTATCTAGAATCCCGATTTATAAGGTCGGTGATGTGTCGTTCCTAATCAAAAAAGGAAGTAGGGTTCGACATGGCCTTATAAATAAGGAGGTCACAAAATGAGATGAGAGGAGGGAGAAAAAACTAAGAAACCCTAGAGATTATATTCTCATCACAAACGAAACCGTTCAAGAGATCACCATCACCGACGAGATCACCGATCATCGTAAGCTACGATATCGCCGTAGGTCACAAGGTTACCGCGACCTACGAGATCATCGTCAACGACGAGATCATTGTGGTCGTCACTAACCGAACATCCAGTAACTGCTACAAGTGACCTACAAACGACATACGACTAACGACCAATGACCTACGACTAGCGACCAATGACCTACAAGTGACCTACGAGTGACCTACAAACGACATACGACTAGCGACCAATGACCTACGAGTGATCTACGAGTGACCTACAAGCGACCTACGAGTGACCTACGAGTGACCTACGAGTGACCTACGAGTGACCTACAAGCGACCTACGAGCGACCTACGACCTACGACCGGCGATCAACGACCAACGAGATCATCTAATAACAGTTTCTTATATCGATTCATTGTCATTAAGAGCTGTTATAAAGTCATACTCGTTGATCAATAATATACGAATCTTCCCATTATTTCCGTAGTATTGTCCACGTGCGAACCTGCTAAAATTTACCCAAATAGCTTGGCGCTAGAAGGAGGAGATTGACAATTTTAGCTACGTGAGACATGACAAACGAAGGAGAAAACGATGATATTGATCTTGCTGCTCAATTGGAGGCACTTGCCGCCCAACTGAAGCAGAATCAAGAGAAGCTAGCTCTACTTGAGGCGGAAAACACTTCCTTAAAAGAAGCAAACACTTCCCTGACGGAAACAAATGCCTCTTTACTGACCGATCTTCCCCCAAGAGGCGACGGGGGCACTGCAACTGACTCTCATGCCAGATTCCGCACACTAATCACCCCGATGCAACCACTGGACAGCACCCCGACACCTGTGGATAACAGATCGACGTTGCAGGTTGAAGGTGGTATACCGGGAGCAAATACAGGTAGGCAGCACCTCACTCCGTCTTCCGATCTTGTGACAATACAATCAAGAGAAGCCTCATACATAGAAGCTGTATTTTTAAAACGGTTTGAGGCGATGGAGGCTTTAAACAAGCGACTTCCAGGAGTGGCTCCCCCAATCATCAAGAGTGCACCTAACTGCTATGCAGATACTCCATTCACGGATGAGATCGCATTAGTAGAGATGCCTAGGAAGTTCACCTTCCCTTCAATGAAGATGTACGATGGAACAACAGACCCCGATAACCACATAGCACAATATAAGCAACGAATGTTCACTACCGCCATCGAAAGAGAGTATCGAGAAGCTAGCATATGCAAAGGGTTTGGTTCAAGTCTCACCGGACCAGCCCTCCAGTGGTTTACAAACCTGCCAAAAGCTTCAATAGAGTCTTTCGCGTCATTAACTGACCGATTTATTGAACAATATGCAAGTAGCAGGAACCTAGAAAGGACAGCGGATGACCTCTATGAAGTGATGCAAAGAAAAGGGGAATCACTGCGCAGCTATGTGGGGTGTTTCAACAAAGAGAAAGTATCCATACCCGGTTGCAACACAGCAACTGTAATCTCAGCGTTCAAAAGAGGCCTAATTCCAGATGGTGACCTGTATAAAGAACTAACAAAATACCAGTGTAAAACTATGGAAGATGTGCTTTCCAGAGCCTGGGCACAAATCAAGTGGGAAGAATATCCCGCGTATCGTTATCAACACTCCCCACGATCTGATTCACGCGTGATAAGGAGCGAAAAAACAACAAGAGGCGACAAACCTTACCGACGACCTCGCAGTGAAAACACTGGCCGAGAAAGCGACAATAGAAGCGGTCACAGTCCACTCAGTAGAACTGAAAGCCAACACTGCCCATCGTCAACATGGCCTGACATTAGTAACCTTTCAATTTCCTATGAAAAGTTGATCGATGTGCTGAAACATATGGAGGGGTTGGTTAGATGGCCTAAAAAAATGAGAGCACCAGATGACATGCGAGACACTTCGAAGTGGTGCGATTTTCACAACGATCACGGCCACATGACAGAAGATTGCATCACGCTAAGAATGGAATGGAAGTAAATGACCTACTTGAGAAAGGTTACTTGAGATCATTTTTATATGGCAAAGCGAAAGACGGTTTTCAAGACATGAGTGTTATCGGAGAAACGGAAAACTTCACTCCTGCCTCACCTTAAAGATAAGTTTTTATTTTCGTCTTTGATTTTCTAGAGAATATAAATTCCTTTTGGGTTCGCTCAATAGATTGTCTACAAATACTTGTGTTTATCCAAAAGATTCTTACGTGACTTCATGAAGGACTCATGCAAACGACTACGATCGTTACAAATAAATACATGAAGTTATTGATTAACAAGAATATAAGCAAGCGATCATGAATGCTATAAAGGGCATGACCCCAAAAATCAAAAAGTTCGTGACGCAAGTCACTAGCAAACTAATTATTCAAAGGGCATGACCCCAAAAATCAAAAAGTTCGTGACGCAAGTCAC
>OVAY01002851.1:0-14663 GCA_900406395.1 Kernera saxatilis | reverse complement strand
AATAAAGTATTAAAAACATAACTAAAAACGGTAAAAATCATAGTATATCAAGTGATGAAGAGAGATTTGGTGTTTGTGGTGGCTGAGGATGAGGGCTTTTAAAGGGAAATATGGTCTCGTCGAATTTGACATGACGTGAGACGTAGATTCGCCCAGAGCTTGGTTGTAAGCAGAGATAGGCACTCTGTGTTTGAGAATACCCGATGAAGACACACGGTGTTTATCTAAAGATTAAATAAAAATAAGATAAGAAGAAATGAAAATTTTCAATTTACAGTAGAAAAGATATTCCATATTTTAATCATGTTTTTATCTTTTTTTTTTTAAATAAACATAAGGTGTTTGATTTGGTTTGGTTATTTTTTTCGGCCACCTGCTTTCATCTAATGTAAATTATTTTATTGAAATTTTTAGCTTATATTTTTTTTACACGAACAAAAACGTTTTTAAAAACTTTTAGAAAAAGAAAAGAAAAAACAGTTGGATACTTACATTAGATCAAACAAAAATAGAGATGTCAACCAAATGCTCATAAGACCGATATAATATGGCCCACTGGAACTGGCTATGATCTTGTTCTTGACCGCATGAGTGGTTTTCCAGTAGAGAAAAGTTAACGAGGAATACATCGCACGAGTCGTGGATCCTGCAATTACATTCTCTCCGTATTCCATAGATTGATATTCGGCCATTATTTTGAAGATCTTGTAGGTTGTGTTAAAAAATCTTCAAAGTTGGTTGGATTACACGAAATATTTTCTTGTTATTTGTTTGATGATGCATCAGATCTTCAGACTTCCGTAGCTGATCTCCTTCTCTCTTCCATTCAATCGTCTTCAGTAAGCTAAGGTGAGGATGCGTGATCTGTGGATCCTAAAGTAGACGTTGAGTATGATTAGACTCATGTAGACTGGATCTAGAGTAAGTAATGATATATGATGAATGTTCGATGTTGTTTGATGTTGTGACATGATAGTGGAAACCAAGGATCATGCTGCTTGCATTAGTTATTTCTTCCTAGGGCGGATTGTACGCTGGTATGTCTGCCACGAGGGAAGATTTGTGTCGAAGTTTCATACCGGTCTGGTTGTAGGTCTACGGACCGGGGGAGATGGACCGACGGGTCAACAAAATGATATTGAGCCGACGGGCCGGCATGTACGGATGCCTTACTTGTGTATGCGATTACGGATTATATGATAGAAAGATAGGGTTGATTGATGCATGTGCTCCGTACAGTAGTCATGTATGGTTGGTTCTCCGAAAGTCTTTTGTGTATGTGCTTCGTTATGTTTGATGTTGCTTGAAATCATGTGGGCAGGGACGACCGCTCCCACTGAGTAACTTTCGTTACTCATCCCTCCTTATCCTTTTCAGGTGAAGAAGCCGAATAAGTTCAAGTGATGGTCAAGTGTGGTGGTTTTCAGGAATAACGGGTTTTATCATTTATTTCTTTATTAAAAGATTTTTATTATTATTTAATAATTTTCCCTGCGTTAATTAAAGATGTGTTTCCCAAAAAATTTTTTTATTTAATAAGGATGATTTTCAAACTATTAAATGTTTTTAATAAGTTTTAATTATATTATTCTATATTTCTAAGATTAGTCTGGTTTCAATATGGAATTCTCATATATCAAAAACGTTTAAAATAATAATGTCGAATAATAAAATATTCTCAAGCGTTGGTGGTGGGGTGGAACTGAAAGCCAAATTTTTATTTTCTTGGTGAAATTTCTCGAGTTCACATTCCCTTGGAAAAAGACAACGACAAGTGAAAACTGTTAAGAGACTTTTCTTCCTTTTTTTTTTTGAAATGCTCTTTCACAGATAACCACTCTCTTAACAGTGTGAACGCATTCATAAGAGAGGATAATTTGATGTGTCTTTAACGCATCTCTATTGCTATTCATACATTTACTCAGTTGTCAACAAGAATTATAGCTAGGTTTTAAGTAGAAAAATAAAAAAGTATTATTCTTTCACTGTTTCGACCAGCCATTAGCTCTAATTAGTAAGATGTGGGATGGCAAAATGATTCCATGATTTTGCAGGTTCTTCCTAATTACCTTTTTTTCGCGGAATTGTGACTAACATTTATCGAAACATTCTTTTACAATGACCAAATCAAATGATATATGACATTCTGTAAATTTTCATTTAAGTAGTATTTTTCGTTAATTTGATTTTATTATTTGATTTTGCAATTTTTCTCCCTCTTATTCGTTGTAATACCAAAGTATATTTATGTGCCATTATCTTAGTTTTGGAGTCTCAAGCGTCTAACATTATCAACTAATATTAGCATCCCTCTTCTTTAGTTCTTCCCCTGCTCTATTTTGTTCTCCTAAGCTTTTGAAGTTAAAAGCCAACTAGTTATATGCTTAAGCATCCCTTTCTCAAATTACTTGTTTAAACTTTATGACCACTAAAGTCATAGCCTTGTATATTTTCCTTGCATTTTAATTGAATTACCTTTAAAAAAAAAAAACATTAACAACTAATCGAGTTAGAAAATTTATCCTAATCATACGAATAGAATACTTATGATATAATAGAATAATTATTGGTAGCTGAAATGGTAATAGATAAGTATGTTGTCTTTTTAATCAACAGCTAATGCAGCTTTAGTAGCCAAAGAAGAGTGTTTTCCATAACATTAAATCATATCAAACCAAATAAAATAGACTGCCTTTAATGAAAGCAGTCACACTCCCATATGCCTCTCCCACCTTTCATTTATGTTCTTAATTATTTAAATGTGCACTTTTTCAAATTTGGGGACCATCCTTAAATACTTGTAGGATTTTTACAAAATACACATCGATGATTCCTAGTAATATAAGGATACTCTTCTATCAAAAAAAAAAAATATATATATATATACATACTCAAATTTTGAGAATGAATACTTATTAACCAGAAAAAAGATATTTACACCATATAACAAGAATAAAAGCTGATAAAATTGGTAGAAGGAAAAGCAAACAAAGTCCATAACTTTATAACATAACTTTCACACTAAGCCTAGTAGACCAAGTGGGCTTTTTTTTACTTTTAACAAAACCATTACCCAAAAAAAAAAGGGACAATTACACCAAGACATACTTTTGGGAAAGTATTATCACTCTAATATTTTTTTTAAATATTGATATACTTCTATGTGGTTGTTTTCGATTTTACCCTTCTTCGCACCAAAACCAAAACCCCACAATTCACTCATTTTTTTTTAGCCGAGAACACTTTATATCTCTCTCATCTCTTAGTTGTTTCTTGACTCATTTTACATATTTTGAATGTAAAAAAAATAATTGTTTTTGTAATTTAAATTATAATTTTTTTTTCTCTATATTTTGATACCCATATTAATATACTTTAGTTACATGTGTATCAAATTTTGTGGACGCGAATAAATTAAGCGTGGATGGTACATANTAAATTAAGCGTAGATGGTACATGTGGATCAACACATGTGAACATGTCTATAATTGATGAATATGTAGAGGACATAAATATAAATGTTCAAATTTATTTTTGCTCTCATCTATATTCATCCACAACAATCAAATTTGTTATTAAACCAATTTTTTAGAATAAATTCGAATATAACATTCTTATGAATGAATGAATTTTGGACAATGATTTGTGGAAAATAATTTGTAGATAATCTGTTTGACAATGATTCGTGGATAACAGTTGATGGACAATGATTAGTGTGGAAAATAATTCGGAGATAATCTTTTTGACAATGAGTCGTGGACAACAGTTGATGGACAATGATTAGTGTGGACAATAATTCGGAGACAATATTTTTGACAATGATGCGTGGACAATATTTGGTGGATTGTGGATTGTGGATGAGCATGTATAAATGGAGTAGAGTGAGTGATATTAGGTACAACAAATGGATGATATGTCTTGCAAAACTCCAAACTAGTTCTTTTGTTTGGTTCTAGTGTTTTTATTTTACATTATATTTGTCTTAGGCATCACAAGAATGATCAAAATCTTCACTTTAAAACACTCTTACTTATCTTTTGTTCACTTGTCTTATCCAAATTGTATTATCCATATTGACAATGCAATATGTGCACGACCAAATTGAAGCAATATATCTCATAACAACAACAACAATCAGAGCAACAATTGACAGAGACAAAAATATCAAAAAATATGTACACAAATTATCAGTTAATGTTTCCAGCAAAGGAGTCTTGATTCTCGAAGCTCTCGATGAGATTGCCGTGGAAATGAACGGAACTCGAAGTAGTTTTCTCGGTAACAGAGAGAGAAGTAGAAGAAGAGGAAGAAGAAAAAGCTGAAATTGGAGGAAGTAAAAGTCATTTGTCAGGAGAAGAAGCGTCGAAGAAAGGGAGGGTTTTGCGGCGGAAGAGGGCGGAGGAAAGGGGGGCGGAGGAAAGGGGTTTAAGCCAGGTGATAAGGAAAGTTTGGTGATGAAAGTGAGAGGTTTGGTTTAAGGAGAAAGAAGGAGAAGCCATGGAATGAAGGAAGGAGGAGATAGAAGATAAGATATTGGTCTCGGTTTACTTTTGGGGGTAGAATGGTATTTAAAAAAAAAGTTTGGAAGGATAAAGTATGTCTAATTCTCAAAGTAGGTCTCAGTGTAATTGTTTCCTAATAAAGTATGTCTTAGTGTAATAAACTCAAAAAAAAAAGATAACCTCTTAAGCAAAAAAAAACAAAAAAGATAACTCCACATGAACAACAAAACGACACATAGTACATTGAGTACACTATGCATTATATTAGATTATGTCTGTGGTCTTTTGTCGCATACCTCAGACGCTGATGAAATCTGTCCAAGCAGTTACTCTCCTTCTTTGTTTCTATTTCCTCTTGTTAAATCAGCTCAAAGATTTTTTTTCCTTCAGGTTTTTGTAGAATTGCTTCTTGATGACACCTGCAAGACATGATACTTGATTATTCTATATTTATTAAAAATGATTCGGAGTAAAAAACTCGCTACAAAACAAAACAAGAAAACAAAAATGTAGTTAGATCCACATCCAATTTCTCCACGCCGCCACATTGTTTATTCAGGCAAACTCTATCACAACCATAAACTATTGTCTCAAAAGATTCCAAAACTCTATTTGGAAAAATAAGAAAAACCGATAAGGAAACATATTATTAAACAGGAAAACAAAAAAAGCATAAATACGAACAATAAAGGCAAAGGCAGAGTGGACGGACCAAGGCATACTTTAGAAAAAGAATGACCGACACCTTAGTTATAAGGGAGATGGGCAATTCGGTAATTTAAAGATTCAGGCTACGTGGGTGGGGTCTTGAGGAGGACTAAAAAACTGGTGAAGTGTATGTGAGAGACTAAGTCAATGTCCCCTAATCTTCAACGAATTTACATTTGATGCCACTGTCAGTCAGTGAGAGAGAGCATCAAATCACAGCCTTGGGGACAAACTACTTAGCTTATTTAAATCTAATTTAATCGGTAATATGACTAATGATAAAAGACTTACATTTTCAAAAGGGGAGACTCTTTGAAGTGAAGCTCATAGAGAGTGACTTAAAATGCTCCGAAGGAACAAAGTCTTGTGGCAAATTAGCTCTCTTGACTATTCTCTTCATATTGCTCTGTAAACTCTGTTGCACTAACTGCTTCACGGCTTTCCTCTCTTCGCTCATCATCAAATCGCATTCCTCGTGGTCCAAACCGTTGCCTCTGGTCCCATAGATCGGTGCGGATAAGGCTCCGCATGATCCGGTACTATCCAAGACTTGTTTCCCTTTGTCTACTCTAAGGCACTCTAATATCCTCGAGGCTCTCTTTTGAGCCAATGCACTTCCCAAAAGGGTTAATTCGAGTAATGATGATTCGATTCCCGCTTCAATCATTGCTTGTCGATCTCCATATCCCTTGTGAGCCATCAACATTAGAATGTAAGACGCCTTCTCTTGGCATCTGGGAGAGTCCGTCCAGTTCAGTACATCAACTAAAACCGGGAATGCGTCACAAACTAAGCTGACAGCTTTCCTTCCTTCTGGGACTGCCACTATATTACTCAAGATGGCGAGAATCCTCTCGCTCACTTCCATATCTCCCAATGTGTTCAAGAGAAACGTGATTAAATCGGTTTCGAAGATGAATGAAACGTTTGGCTGATAGATTGAGAGGTTGTAGAGAGCTCTCAGGGCGTCTTCTCTGGCTTGTGAGCTGCTTGTTTCGTCCAAATTCTGAAGAGTTTTCACTAGGAAGATGATTGCTCCCGAAGAACCGATGATCGGTTTGTTTGAATCTAAAGCGCTCAATCCGAGGAAATTGGCGACCACAGCTTCTGCGATTGCTTGATCAGGTGTATTTGGAGACTCGATTAGTTTCAGCATTTTGTGAACAGCGCCGGCCTTTACAATGGCTGCTTTGTTCCTGCAAACAAATTGGGATTTCCTCAGAATTTGGGAAGGTCTAAAATGGGCAAAACGATTGAAATAAATGCTTCAAGTTAAAAAAAAAAGAAGCATGGAAAGCCACTTAACGGGTGAAACCAATTCAATTTTGGCCGACAAACACATAAACTTATTTCGCCAAAACAAAACAAACAAAGACGAAAAGTTTCACATAGAACAAACAAACAAACAAAAACAAAGGCAAACGTTTCAGGGAAGATCAAAATCGGTAGAAGTTTTTTTTTCCCCTAGAAATTCGAACTTGCAATGGAAGTGAAGAAGACCAATGAATATAATCAAAATCAGGAGAGGGGTTGAGACTCACGCGTCGTTTCCGATCCCTAGATTTAGCAGAGCGTAAAGCGAATCGATCTGGGCGTTTGCGATTCGCGAGTCGTCGATCATACTGACTAGCGGCGGAATCGCGCCGAGCATCGCTAGCGTCACTCTCGCCTCCGAATCCTCCTTCGCCAGCAACCGCACCTCACTCGCCGCCGCTAATTTATTCTGACACTCTCCGCCGTTGTTACTTCCGCCTTCCTCATTTCCACGCGCCGCTGCGGCCTGTAACTCCCTGACCACGCGTTTCAGCACCTCAAGCGCTTCCTCCTTCTTCGTTGTCTCCATGTCAGCCTCCACCTCCGCTAAATTCAATAGATCACAAAGCTTCTCCGATTTCTTCACTTTCTCCTCGAACGCTACGCCATTCAACGCCGCCCCGATCGTATTGGCTTTCGCATCCCTCGATGCGACCGCTAACTTCTCCGTTACCGTCACGTAATTTCCCTTGTCTTCCTCTTCCCGGAGCTCGTGCCGGTAACGCGAGCTACCGCCGCAGCTGACGGCGTCAAATATCTTCCTGCGGAATGCGGATCTAGAGAAGGTGCTCCAGAGCCGGAAATGGTTGCCGGAAGTAGAGGAAGAAGTGGTAGGAGCACGGTCGAGAATGAGAGATCCGATATTGTTCCGGTGACACTTGGCCATTTTTTTCTCTGATCAATTCTCAAGCTAACCTACATTTGCTCGAGCCTAGCAAAGAGTGCAGAAGAAGACTTTTCTGAGAATTATAATTTTTTTTGTTTGTTTATTTGGAAGCGAAAACAGAGGAAACGAAAAATGATCTTCGAGATTAGCGAAATGTTGACAGTTGATTTATTATTTTTCCTTCTTGGTTTACCCTAACAGTCTAATACCATGTTTGGATACAGCCATTAAGTAGACCGTGGATAGGATATCATTCACTTAAAGTCAAATAAACAAATTGATATATTTTATAGTCTTCACTATCTAAAACTTTTATATGGTTTATAGAAATTCATGTTTAAATTCCAACATCTCTTTTTAGTTTAGATTTTGTTTGTTGTTGTTTTTATAATTTACTCATCAAAATCTATTGATTGAAAAGTTTGTATACATAAAGATTATCGTCTATGCTAACGTAAACAATGTCTTATGATATTAACAGGTTTAAAACAAGGTATTTTTAAATATTTTTTTCAGGGTTTAAGCACATCAATACGCAATAACTTGCAATTTGTGTAAGTAAAAATATAGGGGTTGTTGAAAGGGATTTCAGTTCAATTTAAATTTAGTTTCGGTTTTTTTTTTTAAAAATTTGGGTTATGAATAAATAAATCCAAACTAAGATAAAATATATAACACAGATTGGTACGGTGTTTATTTCAGCCAAGTTTGGAATTTTAATCAAATATATTTTAGTTTTCAAAAAATAATTGTATTAGATCGGTTTTTATTTTATTTTCGATTCAAAGTGAATCATGATTCTATTTTCATATATAACAAATGAATTTATTCATTCTTAATTAAAATATGATTCGGTTTTTAAATGAATTATTTTGGTTCAACTCATTGATTTTTTTGGAACGAACATCCCTAAATAAATATACACTTTAAACAAAAAAATAATTCCTTATGTGATGGATTATGGTTTGTATAATTACGTATTTTACTTTACTTTTGACGGACATTAATGTCTTATGACAACTTTATTCGGTGAGAGTGAGACCATCTCTGGTTTCAAAAAAGCAACAAGTTGAGAACAACAAACAAAAACAAAAAGAAAATGGGAAGAGAAATGCGAGAGTACAAGAGAACGGTGAGGCCATTACTGATTTCAACCGTCAGATTTATAAATGTGTCAGTGAATGGAGAAAGCGGTTTTGGCGGTTCTGGCGGTTCTGGTGGTTCTGGCGGAGCGGATTTGGCGGATCAAGCAGATCTGGCGGAACAAGTGCGGATCAAGTTGATCGGGCGGATCAAGCGGATCAAGTTGATCGGGCTGATCAAGCGGACCTAGCGGTCCAAAATATATGTTTGAATGGTGAAAGCGGATCTGGCGCTGCGGATCAAATAATTAAATTTAAAATAAAAATAAAAAATTCGAAAATACAATTTTTAAAATTTAAAAGTCAAAGTTAAAATAAAAAATTTAATAGTATAATTATGAATACATTATTTAATACTTTTTAAAAAGAAATTAAAATTAAAAAATTTAATATATTATTTAATATAATTTTCTTTTAAATAATTGTGTAATTAAAGAGAATTACAAAATATGATTACACATTAATAGTACTAACAAAACATATATATTTTAAGAATTTTTCATATTGTATATTTTTTAATATTATCATATTTTAATTTTTTTGTATTTAAACCAAAATTAATTAACTATTAATATATTTACTTGCACTATTTTTTATGTATAATAGTGTTTGAACCGTCTTACGTTTGAACGGTCATGTGTTTGAACCGTCTTTGACAATTTAACCACAATTGATGAATGAGAAATAAAAGAAGGTTCCTCCACACGGCGTGTGAACCATCACAAATAAACGTTACCATTCATTGCCTTCTTTTATACAGTCCTATCGTGTTATGTTATGTTATGTCATTTCTTTGTTTTAAGAAAACAAAATTTTGTTGACCAAAAAAAAAACAAAACTGTTAAAAATATATTAGTGATTATTCATCACTCTATGTGTCAAATGTTCATGATACTAAGCCACTTATGACACTAATCTTCCTTGGTGTGGTGACACCTAGTTAATCCTCCTAATAACACTCTAACGCTCCGATCTGGGCGGGTCGAGATGACGTCAGTGATCCAGCGGATCTAGAGTCAAAACCCTTGTAAAACTCCACCAACTGTATTGCCTTGCATTTCCCGCCAAAACTACATTTGCCTGAAAGAGAAAAAGGAGGGGTGAGTAACCAAGGTTACTCAGTGGGAGTGGTCGTCCCTGCCCACATGATCCATACTAGATACTAATTATACAGGACAAGCACACACCATACTTTCAGCCAGGATGTTCACACACAATAATTACGTGGAGCGCAAGCAAAAAAACATCAATCATTCTATCAACTATCAAACAGGACAGACTCTCAAACAACTGGTCATCATAACCAGCTTTGACATCCGTACATGCCGGCCCATCGGCCCAATCTCATTCTGGTGGCCCGTCGACCTATCCTCAACATGATTTCGTCCCCGGCCCATAAGCCTACAATCAGGCCGATATGAAAATACGCCCTGGGAACTTCCCCCATAGGTCATACCAGCGTACAAGCACCTAGACTCAATCACTAACATAAACAGTAACCCAAACAGCATCATCTAACTATCATGCAATATTCCCCTAGCTGACTTCCAACACACACTAGTCCAAACATAACTAATATCTACTAGGGATCCATAGATCACACTCTTCACCTTAGCCTATTCGAGATGGTTGCACTGGATTGATCCCGCTTGGCTTGGCGTTTTCTTTCAGCTGACATGGCTTGCGAAGATCGAGTACTGAAGCAGAGAACACGGAAGACCTTGCAGATCAGAAAAGGTTTAGATGACTTTCCATAAATGGCACCTTCCATTTATGGAAACTTTCCTAAAATAAAAAATCTCCAAAAAGAAAACTTTCCTAAAATAGTAACTTTCCAAAAATCGAAAATTTCCGAAAATGGAAAGTTTCTAAATCGAAAAACCTCTAATTAGGAAAGTCATAAATCAGGAAGTCTCGATTAGGAAATCTCTAATTAAGAAAAAGAGAATCTAGGGTTTCCTATTTTAGAAATTAGGGTTTCCTAAAACAGATCTAGGGTTTCCTTATTGGTCCTAGGGTTTTAGGTTACCTTGCAGAAGAAGGCATCAAATCGGAGAAGGAGACGATCGGTGGCGGCGACAGAAGAACTCGCCGGAAAAGGCGGCGGCTCGCTGGAGAATCTCGCCGGAAAAGCGGACGACCAGCGGTGCTCTGCGGCACACGGCGAAGGAAGCTCGTCGGAAAAGCAACGGCGGCTCGCGGTTGCTCACCGGAGGAGAGAGAAGTCCGGCGGCGGAGGAGAAGGAGATAGAGAAGAAATCCGGCGAGGAGAGAGAGAGAACTCGTGGAGAGAGAGAAAGAAAAGAGAGAGAGAGAAAGAAAAGAGAGAGAGAGAATTTTTTCTCTGGAAGAAAAAAGGATGGCTCTCTCAAGGGATTATGGGGGTATTTATAAGGAATGACTAAGGGTTAGGGTACTAGGATTTAGGGATTAACGGGTTGGGCTTGGGCTTAAGTCTAATTAATTAGGGTTTAGACTTAAATAGTAGGGTCTTAACTAAAATGCTTTTGGCTTTTAGGACTAATGGGCTGGGGCTCGGGCCAGGGCCATGACAATTCTCCCCCACTTGAAATAAATTCGTCCTCGAATTTGAGTGGGACTCCAACGGAAAGTGTGTCCTCCACTTCTAGGTATCACTCTCCCCCACTTGTTTTTCAACTACCCTCTGAAACTGACTCAACAATACACAAAACCGGCAAAACGAAAACTAACTGCAGCTCACAGCTTGAGGCAGACAAACAGACCAGCAGCTAGCAGACCAAGCAGTACAACCCAGCAGACCAACCAAACACAGACCAATAGATCAGCAGACCAAACCAAGCAGCAGAACAACCAAGCAGACCAACAAAAGGCAGACCAATGGGCAGCAGACCAAACCAAGCAGCAAAACAACAAAGCAGACCAACACCCTGCAGACTAGAAGACCGCAGCAGCAACTGACGCCAAAACTGCCAACTGAAGACAACAACTAACCGCCAAACAGCCAACGATACTAACAGAACAACAGGCCACAACAGCAGACCGGCAACTGCACAATCTGTCCCAGCAACTTGAGATCTGATTTGGTAGACATTGACCAAGCAGCAAACCCACAACCAGCAGCACGCCCTGGACCAGCCATTAAGAAACTGAAGTTAACCAGGTTAACCCAGAACTATTCAATCCAACGCATAACATCTAGACCAACACCATCAAAGAGCAAAGCGAATCAAGCAGCTTAACCAGCATACCCAACTAAACACCATACCAGCAGACCAGCGGCTACAAAGCAACTTTACTGTCGCCGGTCCCGTCATCCTGAGACTCAAACCGGTAGACATCAACTGAACAACGAGCCACTGCTAGCAGAAACGAGCTGAGTTTGGCAGTGAACATCCCGAAGTTATCTGGCATAACCCAGATGGACACAGCTGAGACCTATCAGTTTAGACTGAACACCAACAATTGCCAAATGAACCAGCGAGGTAGTAATCTAGGACCAAGCATCCCGACGAAGAAGTAGACTAAACTCCGCAGTATGAAATTAACAATCTAGCAATCTTGCAAACCGGTGACCAGCAAAAACGTACCGGACCACCATAACTCAGAACCAAACTTCAGCAGATTCACAAACCAAACAACCAACAGATTCGACCTGGCCGAACCAGAAGACATGAACCAGCATCTCACGATCCTGAACCATTCATCAACCATCCACATACTGAACCCAATGTACAGCAGGTTGCACCATCAACTAATGGTCAAAACAGAACCTCCCGCAAACAACACCCCGTCGTTCAACCGAACCGCTAGCAGATCGAGCTGGGCACTAATGAATTGAAACCTCTACCACCAACTGAAGCTGACAACTGAAATACTGAGACTGACACCCAACAGGCTGAACCTGACAAACAGGTAGACCAGACTAACAAGCAGCGTTCGCTCCTGAAACCAGTAGACTGAACCCTCAAACAGAAACCGAAATAACAACTGACACCGTGACCTCGAACGGAAGCCAACAAGCTGAGAATCTGATTCAACCAATGGCAAGCCGAACCAACGAGCAGTGGCAAACACATACATCCATAAACCAAAACTGAACCCGTAGCAGCAAGCAGCAACATACATAAGCCGTTACCAAACAAGACTAAAGCTGACTCCCAGTTAGAAGGAGGTCTGAAGCCTGAATGGAACTTCTTCACAGATCCGGAAGACCTCTCCTTTAGATTGCTTGAACCGGTCAGAAAAATAGAACGAACGCCTTGCCTTCTCACGTTGACGCATGGCAACTCCCTAGGATATTGCAACTCCAACTTCCATTCCTCGAGGAAGTAGTCGTCCTCGTCCTGTTTCCAAACTCTCCATTCTCATTCTTATATTGAGTCTCTCTGCCATGGAAGCACTTCTCACTCATGCCTTTGATCACGTTCCCTTGGCCCTAAGGTATCCTCGCCTTAGTCCAACCAACATCACACAACTCTTTTGTGCTTTGGGTAGCAATATCTAAGTCAACATGTAGCCCATATTTGAACTCCATTTCTGTTGTTGTTCCTATCCATGTTAAGTGGCATGCCTCCTTGAGTTGTGGGTAACCTTTGGATGAGATGCTTGGCAACACCTTCTTGCCTCCTGTGAATTTTCAGACTCACAACTGTGCTCTGTACTTCCGAAGTCGTGAAGACTGACTCACTGTGCAACTGGTATCCACACAGAATGGGGTAACAGATTTGTAACCCTAATCAATGAATCCATCACCACGCTTCCGCTGCGCTACTCTGATTAAAGTTGCGTTGACGGCAACCAATTCCATATGGTCCACACCTTTTACAGTAGGCACCTCCCTTGAACACCACAGAGGAATCCATCTTGTTGCTAGGTAGAGCTCCAAGGGTATGTACGTCTTTTCTCCATCATGGGCAAACTCCTTGCCATCTGACCACCGTAGTCCAACTCTTCAACTTCACTGAACTCTGACCCTTCACTGACCCTGATGGCCGTCCACTGTAGATCCCAAACACGATGTAAAATCGGAGTGATCGGCACATGTCCTCCCTACCATTTGGTGACAAGTAGCCTCCTTGCTACTGACTTAGTGGCTTGGCACTCAGACTTTCTTCAGCTTCGTCTCTGATCCCCAACTGGTAGAACGGATGACCTTGACGAACAAACCGTTTTGCTACTGAGGTCTTGTCCTTAAACCTCTGCTAGTCACTAAGGCGTGTCTTTTGGCCTTGGACTGACTAAACCGAAACGGGTCCTTTGTGTTTTCGGTTAGCTGTACCGGATTGTCTACCACACCCCTGATGCGTTTCTCTTTCCTGCTGAACAGATGACCTCGAACAACTCACATTGTAGCAGAAGAAGAAACGACTGCGACGCTCAATCCATACTGCTAATTCTGATTACGATTCCCGGGTCCAACCAGTGCTTGCCATCTCTTCAAGGTGTGCAAGATCATACCGTTTCCCCCCAGTCTACATAAATTCTGGCAACCAGAATTGCACGCAAATTTTTTTTTTTTCCTAACTACACACAATTTCTCAAACCACACAGAGAAATTTTTTTTTTTTTTTTTGTGAAAATCACGAATCAATCAATCAATCAATTAAATATCTTAAAACAAAAAATTTGACCATAACCCGAAACCTCCCAACTATCCCGCACTTACCTAGCGGTGACTCACCTCGACTTTCACACTTCTTTTGAAGACGACGGTGATGATGGGCTTCTGGGTCCCATAGTAGTGGCAAGGTCCTCGTCGTCATCTTGTAGCTGGAGACCTCGAACTCCTTGTCATATGGCACCTCATTGGCTCCTTCACGGTCCCTCCTGATTTGATGACTCGTCTTTCGTCTGGTTTTCCATCTTCTCTGGCATATCGTACTTCCGGCTGTGCACTTGTGCTTGCAACTCCTCTTGGGATTTATCGATTTCACCTTGTGATGCGCTGGCTCCTCCAGCTCCTCCATGTTGGATGGCACCACCATCTTGGAACTTCACTTGACGATGCCTTGGGGAACGACCATCACTTATGTGATGCAACCAGCAGAACGCGGAGAAAGGAAACATAGTTCACAACAGGCTAATCTAAAGACCCACTAAAACTATATGCAAGGGTAACGGTGTTGGTGG
>OVAY01002850.1:0-14676 GCA_900406395.1 Kernera saxatilis | reverse complement strand
AGAAAAGCAAAGAATAATTGGGACTCAAAATGGTAAAATCCATGAATATCACATAGTCAACACAAGTTTACTATTTAGCTAAAAAGTCAACCAAAACATTGGTATTTAAATGGCATTTTGGAAGTTGACGCTTAAATCGTCCACAATTTAAAAGTTCACGCTTTTTTTTGACATTTGTCCCAATATATTTTCATACAAAGTTTAAATAAAAGAGCTGGTATTTCAAATATAGAAATTAAAATGAATATTTTGCTGTGTTACGTGATATGTGAAATGCATGATATTTTGTGATAAATAATTGTTTGTGTGTGAGGAGATAGTGTGCCAAGAGCACGAATGGGACATAGTCTCATTTGTTTTTGATGTGTATGTGTCTTTAACACGTGATTGCTGCTTTTCTTAGGTTTAGACTTCGCGATTGTTTGGATGTGTTCGTGTATGGACAATTTGTGGGTCTCTAAGGCTCATTCTCACTGGCTAATCCATATTAATCATCCCTCCTCTTCCATTTGTCTTGCAGGTTAAGAGTTGCGGTTCAAGTGGTGTGTTCATTGGTGTATTTTATTTAAGGAAAGGTTTTGAATGTTGTTTTAAGATTTGGTTTATAAAGTTAAGTTTAAGAACGATTTATGTTAAGATATGTTGAGACGATTTCTAGGACTTAGTAAACGCATTGGTCTTGGAAGTGGTTTCTTGTGTTGGCAAGTCAATGCGGGTGGTAAAATCCCTGAGCCGTTCTAATACAAGGACGGACCGGAAATGCTACAATGTCGAGGTTGAGGAACAATCCAGCCTAAGTCTCAAAACGAATTAGAGACTCTAGCCAGATTATTCGTAAATTTTACCCTCTTGACCATAACCTAAGGCTTGCCAACCCGTACTCTAGAGAAGATTTTTTTTTTAACTCGGACCAAGTTAATATCATCGGAACGCAAGGTTTTACACACACAAAACCAACTTTATTTTATGAATATTACATTACAAAATCCGACTTATTCAAACTGTTTACAAGCGGATCCTTTTTATCAAGCCAAACATCCTCCTAAAGATTATACACACATTTTTACCATTTTTGTAAGTGTTTTAATAGTTTTAATAACGTGTTCTCGTGAAGTTTTGACTGAAAAGAAGTAGTTTTTAGTCTACATATAGCCTTTAACCTTTGTACATGACATTTTAACAAAGTGTGAATTTTTGGCGAACAAGAATCAAGCTGACGGATCAGAAGTTTGGCATCCGTTCGTGACCTTCCCAATATTAGAATTGCTTCAAATTTGGACACGAGCTAGCCACCAGTACCACTTTCCATAGCTGTTTGATACATTGGATTTGGAGTTACGAGCATAAAGTTATGCGTATTGGAAAATGGAGCTGTGAAGATGTTTTACAGAAACTAGACCGGGTCCGTGGACCGGATAGAATTTGCCCTTGCCTGGGACCGGTCCACGTGACCGGTACACGACCTAAAAACTTGAATTTTCATGTTTATCCACTTAGTTCAAGTCCCAATAGGTTTAGGTTTACCCTAGGGTTATATATAGTCGTTTTTAGCTTCTTGGAGAAAGAGACGTATGGAGAAACACTTTTACCTAGTTTATTAATTTCTTTCAAGTTTTAAGAAGATCTAAGGAGAGGATTGTTCTCTTTTGCACCTTGTTCTAGAGAAGCTTTCTAAACCCTATTCTCTTCTTAATTGCAATTTCGTTTATGCTCTTGCCTTTAACCATGCTTTTGATTTCGTTTCTAGTTATGTCTGAGTAGTTCTTTTAATTCGGTTAAAGAGAATCAAAGGGTTTTTATGGATTGATTAGCAATAGACCATTACTTAGGGATACATCTCTATAGTTCTTTACCATAACTGTTTTTAATGCTTGTTACTTGCTTGGCCAACTTGTAAAACGACCATAGAAGAGTTCTACATTCCAAAAGTCTAGTATAATCCTTGATTTAGTTAGTGGTAAGTTAAGGGTTATAACCAATGATAGCTGAGTTATAGACTTTAGTGAACAATTAAATCCTGAACCGAATTAATGAATATTGAGTTATCTAACGACATGCGAGAGTTTAGCCTTTAGATAATTAGATATAGGGGTTGTAGCCACGAGAGTGGAAAAGCTTTACCACCGTGATTTGAGTTCTAGAACGTTTCTTTATAAGTCCCTATCGTTTGTCTAGCTAGTTCATTTGAGTTCTAGAACGTTTTAAATTTGTTTTTCTTTACTTGCTTAGCTATAAGGATTTAGTGACAACCCTCATACTTATCTTGACTTAGCTAGGTTTTGCTCTTATAGATTCGTAGTGTAGACACAGTCTCTGTGGGATCGATACCTTAAGTACTGCATTCGATAGACTATGCACTTGCAATTAGTTTATTGTGTCTCTAGTTAGGTTTAACACCTGAGCACATCACAGCCCTAAACAATAGTAATCAAAACCTTGACGAGCATGCTGTCATCTTAGGTATCTAGTAACCAGTAACCACTAATAGGCCTTGGGCCGTGTTCTAACAGCTTCTAGCCACGAAGGCTACAAGAGCTGACAATCCCTCCAAAATTCGAGTCGCCCTCGACCAATGGTGCATATATTACATCATCATGTAGCCATCGGCGGGAGCGACTCTAACCTATTGTCCGAGACTTACAACTCACCACCGAAACATCTCAATGTGACCGACACACGGTCATCATAACGGATAAACAATCCATCCTCGAACCAAATCATTAAGTATAACAGATAGATAATCATCTATCTATATCCGTTACTAATAACAATAACACCCTAAATCGAGCCTAAGCATGGATCTCATACTTAAGTAAATCAAACAATCACTAAATAACATCACGAAAATTCACTAAGTATAAAATCATGAACCTCTAATAATATTTTGATATACTTAACGAAATCCTATTCGTGTGCTACTTCACATGACTGAGACTAACACAATTTTAGACGGTTTTTGCCTTAGACTCTCACTCCAATCTGCATTGTTATATAGTACCGGCATTTAGTTTAGATCGAGCTAAAACTAAGATTTGGATCAAAAGAATAACAAATCTAAATCTTACCAAGCGTTTACTCGACTATCAGATCATACTCTTTGCCTCGGCTTAGCTTTGCTATAGTCCAAAATTTTATCTCAGCGTAGAAGGTATGAGTAGAAAGTGGTGCATTGGACGGGTATTTATAGGCGTTTCTAACTGCCCTTAGACTCCTTGCGAAGTTAACCCGAGACATGCATTCGTCCACGCCGGTAGTCTATGGTCTATACTAGATCATTGTTTCACAAGTCAAATTCATAGGCTCGATCCTTTTAGTCTTTGGGCTCATGTGTCACTGTCTTGTTCGACCAAAATCGCGAGCTTATCCGATATCGAGCTTCTCGGATTCTAACTCGGCTATGTGTCTTCGTATCACTCGGGTGAGGTTGCGGTGCTTATCCCTTATCCACTAGACTCCTAGGTCCAAACTTGCTCCCCAAGTCTACGTTCGGTCAACAATTGCGGCTGGGTCCATGCGTCGCCATCTGATTGGACTAAAAGACGGCTATCGGGTTCAACGACTACCTGTAGGTCTAGCAGATACGGTCAACTATTGGGGCTCTTCTGTGCTGCCTAAGGTACCCACTAATGTTGCGGCAGCTCTTGCTGCGATCAAACTTGGTCACCAAGGTGATTTTTGGTCGTACTCGGACGGATGGCCGACACGTGTCACCGTCTGGGCCCTTGTTTTCCAACTCTCGTTCTTTGTCCATTCTAGTTAAATTTCTCTTGACCAACCTAGATCTAAGATTCCGCCCTCAAGTCTAATTCGATCAAAACTTCACATAAGTATCGATAAGAACGTATAGAACGGTCCGATTGTTGTCTCCGTCCCAGTTTCTGATTTCTTCGACCATTCTGAATCTTCTTCAACCAAAATGCATCATTTGATTTCCTTTAAATTTTCTCTGAGTCTTGGATTGATTGGAGAATTTCAAAAATTTCCCCGATCTTTAGCACTCGGCTGTTTCAACCAATCCTATTGTCGTTCTCGACCATCTTCAGTTCCACTCGATACATTTTCAACTCTTATCGAATCAAAGTCTTCTTTTGGTTCATCTTAGGCTCTAGACTTGAGTCCCACCTGACCAGAGTGATTTCGATCCTTTGGTCATTCCTTTGGTCCATTCATTCGTCCCGTGGTCGATCCTTCTTGACCATATCGCAAACCGCTCCTCCCATTCTCAATTTTCTTTGACACTTAGGCTTATTTTGATCTTTCCCAAGCCTTTTCCCATTATCTCTTCTTGGCAGTAAACCGCTCTCGTCCAGGTTATTACATTCTCTCCATCTTCTAAGAATTCGTCCTCGAATTATATCATAGAAACGTTCCTCGTTTCTTGTTCTCTCCCCATCTTCTAGGAATATGACTGGTCCCGATTCGTAGACTGCTTCTTTTCACGTCTTCATTACCCACCATTCCCACGATATATTTCCACTTCCAATCCATCTCAGATATCCCTCTAAAGGGTAAAAGACTACTACTAAGTCTTAACCTATACTTACAACTACTCATTAGATCCACTAGATCCAACTGTCGATTGGTTGGGTACAAATCAACTCGACGAACACGTGGTAGGCCATTTGGTAGAAGACAAATACGTAGCGCCTAGTCTGGATAAGAAATATCCTAAAGGCAATGGTTCCAGAATTTTATAACTAACACTAACAGAGAACCGTCCAACACATGAACACGCGTTTGCTCAATAAAAACTTAATCACCCGAATTCTCCGTTTTAATTCATAATCAAATTTGGTTCCCCGGCCACTCGCTCATGACCTCTCCCAAACGCCGTCCGACCTCTACTTGTGCTGCCAAGAATAATCCTTGATTTCTTTTATTATTCCTTGCTTAAATGAACCTCTAATTCTTGCGCATAATTCTCTAAGCAAAACTCAAGGCTCACTTGCCTTTTTCAACATTCGGATCACTACTCATAACACCACGGTTACATTTCCTAACAACCTACATGCTTTCCTATTCTTTCGGCCTTGGGTTCTTCCTAATTATTAATTAACTCGACTAATCAAACACAACAAGCAATCTTACGTCAATAGCATAGGGTTACCACCCACATGCCTAATTGTGCTTAAGATAAACTTTGCAAGCAATATTTACGCAGAATTAAGCACGCAATCAATCATACCACACAATCCATCATATCTCAAAGGAGTTAGAACCCATGCGTAACATTGTCTATTGCCGTCTCTCGACTAAGGAATCCTAGGTCTCCTAATTCTACTACTACTACTCTCCTCACTTGTTGCCTACCTACTCGAGGCTCGCCTTGTCGCAGCATGATAGTTCTCAGGTTTTCCCTAAGACCACTGTTGCAAGTGTGCAACCTGCTTCCAAAGTGAAACTTCTAGGGTGGAGCGATCACAGGAAGAGAGCTCATGACCGGTCCTTGCACCCGGTCCTTCATTTGAAACTCGATTTTGAGTGGAGCGATCACAGGAAGAGAGCCCATGACCGGTCGCATTTTCTACTGTGTGTGACCGGTCCTTGAAGAGAGCGTGAGTGAGGCACGATTTCAGCTAGGGAGTGTGGTGGACCGGTCAAAAATCAAGGGAAATGTGACCGGTCCACACGACCGGTCCACCCAAGCTGCTTGAACAAACGTTTTCGTCTTCGTATCTTTGAGTGTATAGGCGAATTTTCTTGGTTCTTTCCATAAATACCTATAAGAACAACATAAAGACTAATTAAAAAAAGTCTCAAAGCAAAAAATTAAACTAAAACATATATGCGGTGCCTCCCATAAAGCGCTTTGTTTAGCGTCGGTAGCTCAACTTTGAAGCTTTGAAGAATTAGTTTATACACCAAGGGAATTGAATCTCCCTCGACTTCTTCATAAGCATCAAGCTATGACTTGAAATGTTTCTCATTGATGGTGAATTGGCGTCCATGCTTGTCCCAAAGAATCACTTCACCTTGAAACAACTTCAACGAATTATCCACCTTTTTTTTGAAATTTTTTGAACCTTTCTTCTTTAACTCTAAGGGAATGATTATTTTGAACTTAGAGAAGGGTTTGAGGCTTTCTTAAGCTTCAATTTGGACTCAATCACGTCTACAATAGTTTTCTTTGAAGTCACAACCAAGTAAGGATCACCATGGATCGGTTTTGGCCTAGATTTCGTCGGTTTGGGGCAGTCTCTAAGCAACACGGGAACATGAAGTTGGAATCGCTAGTAAGACGTGTTTTTCAGGTCCTTGGCATCAATAGCTTCAATATTACCCATTTGTCTTTGAAGACAGTCATACAACAAGAATCTCTTGCCGGAACTCCACGATAGAACCATCTTTTCTTGACTTTGGTGAAAGAGATACGTCGATTATGTAGATCAACAGCCGCTCCAACAGTTGAAAAGAAAGATCTCCCAAGGATTAATGGCCTTTGAGGATCTCCATTCATATCCAAGATGTGAAAATCACCAGGAAAACGGGAGCCTCCAACTTGTAGCATCAAATCAGGAATAAAACAATGTGAAGTTTTGGTAGAAGCATCTCCAAACTTGAGAGATAACATTGAATGTCTTATGAAAAATATTCCCAGATTCGTTGCAAAGCCATCATGTTCACATTAGCTTCTATGTTGCATAGGGAACTTCCCAATTTCCTAGAGTCTTCTATCTTAGGCATCTTCCTTAGTGAAATTCTTGGGTCTTTGTGAACTAGCTCATGAGCTTCAGACAATGATAATGGGTCAACCATTGCTGGTGGATTCTTAGAAACCACTAGGGTGTTCTCAACTTCACTTGGAAGTACACTAGCTCGTTTTTTGACATTCTTTGTTGTATTAACTACTTTAATATCAAGCTTCTTTACATGTGCATCAAGTGATTCGATCTTTCCATTCAGCATCATGAATTTCCCATTGAGATCATTGTAGAAGCTATCAATATTGAAGTTGAGGCCGCTTGCACTTTTCTGTTGATTCTCTAGGAGCCGAAGCAATAGAAGTTCAAGTTTGTTATCTTGAGGTCGTGGCACATGAGATGAGCTCACTGGAGCTGTAAGAGAAGCTTGGAAGTCTTGAACTTTAATGAAATCCACCAAAACATTTTCTACAACAATGTCTTTCTCGTTTTAAAGTTTGATGGCATTTACACACGTGTTCCTTGGGTTTTATTCTGCCTTTCCAGGAAGAGTACCAGCTACTGCCTTGATAAGCCACGTTCATAACTCAAATTCACTTAACTTTAAAGTCTTTCCACTCGTGTGGCTTTAACCCTTATATCTCACTATCTTAAGGCTAAACTCCTGCATGTCGTTATATATATATTGATACGCTTTAACATGAACAAGATTCGATATATTTGCTAAAGTATATAACTCAGACTCTCATTGATTATAACCCCTAGCTCAACTAGAATAGATCAGGCCACTTACTACTTTTGGAATGTAAGCGCACCTAAGTACAGTAGTTAGGTGATCAAGTTAGCTAACAACAATAGAAACAAGACTAGACGAAGAACTATGATGACATCTCTGTGTATTTGACCTTAGATCTAACAATCTATGAACTCTCCTTGAATTCTCCTAAGTCTAACTAATAAACTACTCTAAAAGAGACATAAACGAAAGCAAAATCATAATAAAAACGGATTACATTCAATAAGAATAAGAAAAAGAGATGACCAAGAGTTTAAGAATTATTCTCTAGAACAAGTGCAAAGTTGAGTTCTTCTCTCTTGGGAGCTATGATCTCTCTATAAAAAATTGCAACAAACCACTAGGGACCCAGCGCTCTGCTTTGACTAGCTAAAAAATCTGATACTTCCCTACATAAGCGGCAACTTTTCTTTTCTTATTGTTCCAATAATAGTACTGTTTCAGGTCCTGATACATTTTGGGACTGATGGCTTGCTCTAGGATCTTGTCCTTTAGATCTTTGTTCTTAGGAACACAAATTTGATTATGAAACAGAATGGTGCCATTTGCAGCAGGGTGATACCAAATTACTTCATTCTCCACTGCGTCCTTTAACTTGACATCGACCTTTTGTGCCTCATGTATTTCCCATAAAAGGTATGTTCGGTGAACGGCTTCCAAACCGGTAGCATTTTCCTCGATGGTGGTGGCACTGATGCTTAAGATGGCTAAAACTGACGTCAACTCTTGCACTTCCTTAGCTCCTGACACATCACTCCTTCTTCTGCTTAGAGTGTCAGCTACTTGGTTTGCTTTCTCCGGGTGGTAGGCAATATCTAGATCATAACTGGCAAAAGTTCGACCCATCTTCTATGCCTTAGATTCAACTCCCCTTGAGTGAAAATGTAGTTTAGACTCGTATGATATGTGAGCACTTGTATCTTTTCTCCACAAAGATACGCACGCCATATTTTCAGAGCAAAGACCACTGCAGCTAGCTCCAAATCATGGGTGGGATAATTGAGTTCATGAACTCTCAACTCCTAGATGCACAATTGATGACCTGCTTATCCTGCATAAGCACACATCCTAGGCATGATCTGGATGCATCGGTGTAGACCACATACGGTACTCCTGGCCTTGAAAGTACTATCACCGGAGTCTCTGTTAAGCATTTTTTTTTAGCTTTTTGAAACTCTCCTCGCACTTTTATATAGTATAGATTTTTTTAGCTTTTGGAAACTCTCCTCGCACTTTTCGGACGACTCGAACTTCACGTTATACCATGTCCATTGTGACAGAGGCCTGGAGATACAGACGAATTTTTTGACGAACTTACGATGATGTTGACTAATCGAATCAGGTTTTTTAAATCCTATGTGTACGCCTTTAAGAGCTAATAGCTCCAACTTTTATATAGTATAGATGCGAAAGAGTCTTGGCGAGTTTCCTTATCTCTTAGTTGGTTGAGTAGATCTCTTCATTTTTTCTGGGAGGATAATGTTGATCTTTTCTTTTTCCCTTGGATTTGAGGTAATCTTTCTTTTTTTCTAAGATTTAAACATATCTTTCTTTTTTCTTCAAAGGTCGGCGCTAGATAGAGTTTTTTAGGCTTTTTATTAGCCGGTCGATCTTGATTCGAGGTAGGCTAATTGGAGGGTGCAAAGCCCATTTCCAACAGTTACGTTTTATAAGCTTCCTCTCGCGAGCTCTCATAATCCATCTCCGAGTAAGTTGCTTATGTCTTCCATCTCTTTGTTCTTCTTTCTCAACGTCATACTTCACTTTGCGGAGACTGCTTTGTCATTTTTTTCATTAAAACCATAAACGATCTTTGCTTTATCATTAATGTTAGTGTAACGCCCCGACCGCCACTACCAGTGAACCACCACGTCCTCTCTCGGGCCCGTGGGCCCACCTCTGTCCGACGGTCGGTGCGTTAACTGGGAGGTTCCCAGTGCAATCACCACGCGATATTTCTCCGTGCTTTGTCCTCACTCCCACAATACCGGAAATCACTTCCCGAAAAGTCACCCATCCTTAAATCGCTCCAGCTCAAGCTCACTTAACTCTGGAGTTGTCTCTGAACTTGTGACGGAAAAGATAAGTGCACTTTGGTGACATAGGTAGCCAAATCAATTCTTTTAACCTCTCCCACACATACTACCATATACCAGAAATCGGGATGTTACAAATTCACCCCAACTCACAGCGCAACGTCCTCGTTGCGAACCCATACTAGTCCTTAGACGCCTCCCAGGTCAGTACTGGGATGGCTAACCGGCTCTGATACCAAATTGTAACACCTCGACCGCCCCTACCAGTGAACCACCACGTCCTCTCTCGGGCCCGTGGGCCCACCCTTGTCCGACGGTCGGTGCGTTAACTGGGNNNNGAGGCTCGAAAGTCATGATTTACTGTCCCTGCAATCACCACGCGATCTTTCCCCGTGCTTTTGGNGATTTACTGTCCCTGCAATCACCACGCGATCTTTCCCCGTGCTTTGTCCTCAGTCGCACGGTATCGGAAATGACTTCCCGATAGGTCACCCATCCTTCAATCGCTCCAGCTCAAGCACGCTAACTCTGGAGTTCTGTCAGGATGGCTGACGGAAAAGATAAGTGCACTTTGGTGACATAGGTAGCCAAATCAATTCTTTTAATCTCTCCCACACATACTACCTACCAGAAATCGGGATGTTACATTTAGTTTCGTGTTAGAATGAAAATTACTATGATGTTTTATGTCAGAATAACAAATTCTATGAAATTAAGTGAGAGATTCAATGACTTTTCTTAAAATATGTTTTGCTAAATATCTATTGAATGAAAAGTCATTGATTCTCTCACTTAATTTAATTGAATTTGTTATTCTGACATATAACATCATAGATAAAAATATAGAACAAACTGAGTAAGGTGAAATGTTTTCTAGAAGAATAACGTATACGACTCTTATAGAGAAAGCTAAGATCGAAAGTGTGTTCATTATTCGTTCCTTCACGATTCCATCTTCAATAATAAGTCAACATTTTCTCGATTAGCTATGCGTCGTCAATCTATTGATCCTAAACTTTTTTTTTTTTTTGATAAAAGGAATGTCATTCTTCTAGAAAACATCCTTAATCAGTTTGTTCTATATCTTCATCCTAAACATTTTAAAGGTAAAAATAAGCTTCAGTTTGATCTCCGGTAGCTCGAATTGAGCTTAGACGGTTCCGTATATTCTTGTCTACAAGCTTGATGATGGTGCGAGATGAGAGCGGTGATTCTCCATGTCGACGGTTATTTCTTTCTCTCCAGAGATGGTAGATAGTGGTTTGGAATGTGTATCGAAATAGGAAGGTGTTAGTTCGGCCCCGACTTACATCCTGGAGTAAATGCGTGAGCTGGTCCCAGCTTTTGGTGTAGCTGCTGCCAAGTAGCTTGAGAACTAGAGCTTTCCATATCTCCGATGAGAATCTGCATGTGAAAAAAAGATGGTCTCGGTTTTCCTCTGTTTGAGTGCAGAGGACGCAATTTCGTTGCGGGCCTGAAGTCCATTTACTAGTTCGATCATCCGTGGATAGGCGATTGAGGAGCGCAAGCCAAGCTAGAAAGGAGTACTTGGGCATAGCGTGTTGGAACCATACGCCTTTGTACCAATTCCTAGTGGCGTGCTTGTCTCGGATTTGGTTCCAAGTCTCCTTGGAGTTGAATCTTCTCTTATAATTATCCGGAGAGGCGCGCAATAGAGAAATATCAGGTTCATCTCTTCTGTTTTGACCAGCTCGAAAAAGCTCATTTTCAATAGCCAATAGATTTCCCATTCTGTGATTTCTTCGACGGTGAGTGTCTATCGCGTGTCCCACTGTTGCAAGAGTAGGGATTCCTAAATCGATTGTACCTCTCGGACCCAGCATGTCCCAAAGCGCACCCAACTGTGACCAGTTGTCAAACCAAAACGATGTAAACAACCCATTATGAATCTCCACTTTGTGAAAAGGTTTTGCAAGAACTCTATACTTTAGGAGCTTTCTCCACATCCAAGAGCCCGCTGATGTTGAGTCTTTGATTGCCCATAGACTTTGTTGGCGAAGAAGAGATTGTTTTATCCAAGTTACCCATAGGGATGGTTCATTGGAAACAATGCGCCATATTAGCTTCAAGCAACACACAGAATTCGCCTCTTTCAAACCCTTAAACCCAAGACCACCTTCTGATTTAGGGCGGCATACTTCGTTCCACGCAACTTTGGCTTTCTTTGGATTTAAATCCGGACCCGATCACAAAAAACATAGCATAAGCTTTCTATGCGCTTGATGCAGCCGTTAGGGAGACGAAATGCAGACATCCAGAAGTTAACAGTACCTGCAATTACTGAATTCAGCAGCAGGAGCCGCCCCGCATAGGAGAGATGTCTTGCTTTCCATGAAGCCATACGCGACCTGATTTTCTCAATGAGAGGCTCATAATCAGTTGCATTGAGTCGTTTGGTTACCAACGGCAAACCGAGATAGTGCACTGGTAGCTGGCCAACAGCAAATGGAAAGCGAGATGTGATTTCCTCACGGCGATTATCCGAGAGGCCAGCTAAGAAGAGTGTAGACTTCTCCAAACTGATCTTGAGACCCGAAATTCTCGCAAAATCATCAAAAACTTTGATAGTTTCATCTATAGATTTCCTCGTTCCATCTATGAATACCATGAGATCATCTGCAAAACACAAGTGAGTAATCTGCACATGTTTGCATTTGGGATGAAAACCAATCTTCCTCTCCGCTGCAGCTGTATCAATCATTCTTGACAAAACTGTCATGCAGATGACGAAGAGATAAGGTGACAATGAGCACCCTTGTCTAAGACCGCGACTGCTATTGAAAAAACTCGCAAGTTCCCCATTGATTTGGACTGAGAAAAAAGCTGTTGAAATGCAAAGTCGAATCCAGTGGATGAAAACGGTTGGGAATTTCAAGGCCGAGAGAGTATTAAGGACGAAATCCCACTGAACAGAGTCGAAAGCTTTGGAGATATCAATTTTCATAGCGCTGCGGGGGGAAACAGATTCCTTGTGGTAGTCTTTAACCAATTCTGTGGCAAGGAGAACATTTTCCATGAGTAGTCGACCCTTTACAAAAGCAGACTGGTGCCAGGATACAAACTGCAGTAGCATGAGCTTTAAGCGATTCGCAATAATCTTCGAGATTGCCTTGTATAGAACATTGCAACAAGAGATTGGCCTGTAGTCCTTCATTTCCTTCGCCATATCTTTCTTTGGAATCAGTGCCAGAATAGTAGAATTTATACCTTTTGGGAGAAATCCTTTCATGAAAAACGATTTGATGGCTATCGTGGCATCACTTCCTACCACTGGCCAAGCCGCTCTAAAGAATTCGCCTGTGAAGCCGTCTGGCCCCGGAGACTTATCATTTGGCATGGAGAAAATCACTCGCTTAATTTCTTCATCATAAACTTCCTTGATTAGCTGCGCTTGGTCTGATTCCGAGCACCGATAATCGAGGATTGTTTGTAGAGTTTCTACACTCACACCTGTGTATTCTGATGGATTGTGATTGAGAAAGGTTTTGAAAAATTTAGTGAGATTATCAATGCAAGAAATGTTTTCATGTTACTATGTCAATGAATAAAGGTATAAATGAATAAATGAATAAATGAATAAATGAATAAATGAAATAGTTTTGTTTTTTTTTCTAATCTTTTTCTTTTACCCGTAAAAGGTCAAACCTGAAACTAATTTATGAGGATATATATTTGTTGTGGCGATTGTTGTATTAATAGAAGGAAAAGGTTTTGAAAATAATGGTGGCGCTTGTTGAATTTTGCTGACTATTATCTAGTAGAGAGATCTTGACTGTTGACATGTAGATGATGTTATATGCAAAATACATTTTCGTACGCAGATTCAATTCTTAAAATATGTTTTTCCAAATAAATTAGTAGAAAGAACAAAAAGAGGCTTTGGGCCTCGTCAAGAACCGGAGCGGAACATTGGTCAACTTTGTTTACAATAAATCTCAATTAAATATGATACTAACAGATGTATTAGATGGAACTTTGAATTAAATAAATAATTTATTTTGGTCAGCTTCTACGAATGAAAAGCAGAGTTTCTTCAAAGTTGTTCAATTCTTATATTTACGTAAAAGTGGTTCCAACTTTGTTATAAGTTTCTCGGAAGTGTAGTTTTGTTGCTTCCAACTTTGTTGATCTTTTTCTGATCTTTTTCTGATCTCAACCTATAAAGCATGTGTTAGAAAGAAGTATAAAAATATAACCAAGTGGTGGCGGTCTAGTGGTTTCCACTTCCTCAGTTGTTTTGTTGAACTAAGGCAAGGATTGATTCTCCTCAAACGCGAAATTATATAAATCATTCTCACTTGGCCAGTTTAAGATGGTGTCATGCTTTAGGCCAATTAGAAAATCCGGTTAGTAAGCTACTCGATAGCTACACTCACCCTAGAGAGATTAGTCGGGTAGTAAAAGCCCAGATCACCCACTTGTAATAAAAAAAAAGTAAAATTATTGTCATATATAGCATTTCTATTGTTATTCCATCATATTTTGAAGCAGTTTTTGAAAATCTAGTGCAGAATCACCAAACAAAGAGTAACATCTCTCCAAAACCTCGTCTCTAGCATCCACAATTTTGCTCTTTCTTTGGGTAGAATCATGTTCAAAGGACCTACTGATTTTGAATCGTTTAACCTAGTCATCCTCAACTTTCTTGATCTTCCCTATAACAAGAAGCAAGGTCAAGTACAGAGTTTCAACAGTTTTAAAGGATCACGAAAATTTTGAAACAAACTTAACTAAGCAAATTCTCAGTTGAAACGGATTTGCACGGACCAATTTTCATCCCATCCACTTGCTTAGAGGAGGTGTCCCATGATGATTTGACCATTTGAGGACAACTTAAAGGTGGAAATCAAGAAGAGGAAAAACTTCATTGACCTTAAATTTTGATAAGTTATGCTAAATTGGAAAAATAGTTAACAGAGAAAGCAGTAAACCCTTTTGGCTTGTTATGTTCTAGATTCTAAGATTTTGAAAATATTTATCTATCTATCTATCTCAGTGTTCTAAAATACGGTCTGTACGCCCATATATACGGTATATATACGGTATACAGTCTCTTTCCGTACTGTTTTTAGGCTATACAGTTGTCTTATATGGTGGCTTACAAAACGACCGTATATACGTAGTTTTAATTTAACAAAATAAAAAAACACAAAACTACGTAGTTTTAATTTAACCAATACTA
>OVAY01002849.1:0-14677 GCA_900406395.1 Kernera saxatilis | reverse complement strand
GAGTGCCCGTGTCTATCCGCATTATATTATGTATGTAAACATTTTGCCACCATCCTGGTTCTTAGAGCCTTTCAATTAATAGAAAGCTGTTGACAAAAAAAAAAAAAATGAAATATTTCCCTACATGACGGCTCTATTTATTTTGTTACTTTCTTTATCTATTTTGTTTTTCAAGTTATGAACTTCACTAAATAGTAAACCTTTTTAAAAAAATCACTATTTAAAAAATAAAGGTGGTTATGATCTACAATCGCTTAAAAACGGAATATGATTGAAACGAATATTAATTTACCGAATTAAGAGAATATAGGTGAATACATGTCTCAAAATTGGATCCACGGCCAGTGATTTACATCCATCAACTTTTGAAGGTATATAAATTAACAACTTAAAGTGAAAATCATGTTAGTAGATGATAAAACATCATCTATTCGTATAAACATAGAGACATTGTATAGAATAAGTAAAGGAATTAAGTGAAACAATAATGTCCACAAGTGATGGAAGTAAAATAATGTCCATTATTATATATCCATGATTCTTTAGCCAAAAAACATACAACCGTGATGGTATTGCATATACTTAGATGGTTCGAATTTTTGTATGTGTACGGTGTATACCTAATCACATCCGATGACTGATATTTTCCATCACAATATATAGTATACATGATTCTAATCGTGATTTGTCAACGAATTAACCACAATAATTTGTTAATCGTGATTCTCGTTTGTACAGTTTCATTTATGCACTCTTAAGGATACATGATTCCGCACACAATTTACTCCTGTCTCAGGGTGACCACCAAGCGTCAATATGTGTGTCTATATATATAAATGTCTAAGCACTACGTAGATACACGAACATTACGAAAATAACTTTATTTATATTAGTATTAATAATTAAAGTAGAAAAGGAATGTAATAATTTAAAATGCAACGCAGTTCAACCAAAACGTGACGATCATAACATTAACAATTTTTATTATATTTTTGGACTTCAAATCATAACATAACAATTATGTCATGGCGATGCTTTGTATTTGTACGTCTGTCACAGACCAACATGTGTTATTTTAACTCCCAAAATTTTGAAAGTATAGGTGTTAATAGATATTAAATATTGTTATTATAATCATGACGCTATTCGAAGTCATTCGCCATGTACACAAGCAAACTTAATTTTCCGAAATGACATATTTTTTTAATAGTGAAAAATCTTTCAGGAGTTTGGTAGGTTAGCACCAAAAATAGTGTAATTAAATACTACAAAATGTCTTACATATTTGAACTAGTCCGAGACATAATAATTAGAATATTATAACATAGAAACGTAATGCAAGTTAAATACCAAAAAAAAGCAATCATAGTTTTTTCTAAATTAATGGTATAAACCATATATAACCACAATGGTTAGAAAATGTTACTAATCAAACCTATACATGCATTCAATTAAATCCTTATGATTTTTTTTTTGGATAAATTTTATGGATTCTCTGAACTCAAAATTAATTGACAGTAAATAGTCTAATAATTCGAATTAAAAAATAGGAGTACAATAATTCGAATCATATATATTTATATATTCATACGAAGAGGAAGAATATAATGAGGAGGTCAAAACGATATAAGTTTCTTTTGATCACTTCTATTAAACACCGTTAAGAAATGCAAGACGAGTCACATATGAACAATGTCTAACAGCGCACGAAATAACAATGACTATGATCTTTTATTAAATACTACATTTTATGATATATGGTTTATTGGTATTTCTTTTTAATTATTATATAGAAAATATCAGACTCCTTCCAATTAATCAGCAAGCCTGCCTAAGCCAAATAAAGTTGATTACTCAAAGATACAAATCAACTAATTTTTAAAAAAATAAATATTCTTACCAGTTTCTTAGTTTTTGATTAATAGTAAAAAATCTATAATTTTCTAAACTCCTTGGACATGCTTTCTAGTATTACTACATATAGGTTTGGATAAAAGATGAACAATAGCCAAAAACTTTTTTACTACTCTGTGATAAAGTTTTGTTGCAGCAATTAAATGTTGGATCTTATATTTTTATTTTTATTTTATGAGATAGTTAAAGGCTTCTATGCCGAATTAATTTCATAAACCGGTTAAACAAAGTCCCAAAAACAAAACCAAAAAGCTTCAAACAAAAGAAAAGGAAGATGTTGGAGCAATTGAGAAATTATAGGATGATATGATGAGATTCCAAAGAGAAATGGCCACATGCTTCATCATGAATTTGGGGAGTTTCACCAAAAGGAGTCAATAAAATTATTTGAGGGGAGAATTGCTGCATGTTCAAGATTTACCAATAAGGCAATAAAGATGTAATTTTATAATTAATAATGGGGAAAAAAAGAAAAAGAAAAGGGAAGAAGCATGTTAGGGAAAATGCTTGGCCTCCTTTAGGCAAACCGTTCATGTGTTTCGTTGTTGAGCTATTTTATTTTGTACCAAAATATATGTTTAGTTAGAGCTCCAAACACACGCAATGTATATGTGTGAGTCTATGTGATCATACCTTATGTGAATAGCTCACTTACGATCTTTCTTGATTTCTTACGCATTACGATCTTTGGGGATTAAATCTTACGCATAATATGAAACGCTAAATTAATGATAAAAACAAGAACTTAGGAGTTTTCAAAGATCATATGCCAAGCATTCATCAATAAGTACCCCGAGCATAGCATACTTGTCTGTATATCATGTTTGTTGATTACTATCGATAATATTTCTAACGAAACTTAAAAATCAAAATGTGTTATTTAGGATACAATGTGTGATCCAAGATACTGATGTATGTGGTCTAGTGGTAATATATTGATGCTACTAATATAATTCTGCATAGTCCAACTACAAAACAGACTAATTGGTATAACGATATGATATTCCCCAAATTTAAAACGGTAGACCTTATAACTCCTCATGTTTGTGCTCTCATTTTTTGTTGTCATTGCTTTTACGAGCATGACTTTCAAGAACAACCAAACCCGGTTTAACTATCACAACTTTCTAAATTTATTTTTACCTAACTTTGGGGAACTAGGGTCGAGCTTTGGGTGGAAAAGAGAGACACACCAAAGTGGCAGAGCCACTGAACTAGGGCTCGGCGTTCGGAATACCTTGCCGGAGTCAGGTTCCGGCTACGGTAGACGAAGTAGAGGAGAAAAGAAACCGAGAAAGGCTTTCTCGGTGATGAACAGTGTAATACTAAACCACTAAAGACCCCAACCCCTAAATATGATTTTGATATTTAATTTCAATTAACCGATCCGTTAATTCGGTTTTCAGTTAAAACACCTAACCGAATATCTATGGAGAAGTGTCCCGAATCAAACCGAATTACGAATTTCAGTTAAATTCGATACGGTTCGCGACTTTTTCCCGGCCTACACTGGCTATGAAGTCCACAACTTTCTAAATTAGTTTGCTCTACATTTAACAAAAGTCTGATTTTTTCAGTTCTGAAGAAAAAAAAGAAGAAACAAAAACATTGAAACAAATGGAATTCGATTACACAAAACATAGAACTGACTTCTGACTTCTCTTTGAGACAACAAACCTCTAAGCTTCCTTTCTCAAAAACTCGTTTTTTTCTCCTTTCTCCGATCTATCTTTTCGCTTTCTGCAAACACGCCGACGAAGGCTTAGAAGAGCAGTTCCCAAATTACAAGCAAACAATATAGTTTCCCATCATGTACTGAAAGAAAAAGCAAATTTCTTCCTCAACCATCTTCCCTTGAAAGCCAAATGCTCAACACAAATCTCTTACATTATCAGATTCTAGATTTGTATCGTATGACTGCAACCAAACAACTACGGTGTCTATCTATTTTGCCAATGCTCGAGACTCAGATCTTAAATTCATAATCACTAACATATAAAAACAAAAAAGCCAAATGGTCAACACTAACCTCTTTACATTATCAGATTCTAGATTTGTAGCAATCAAACAACTACGGTTTCTATCTATTTTGCCAATCTCTCATTGAATTTGAAGTGCTTCAGACTCAGATCTTAAAATTCATAATCACTAACATATAAAAGCTATCTTTTTAAACACCGAAATCAAAACACCATGATCCAAAAAACAAAAAAGTTTGAAGTTTCTGTAATGTATGACATATACATGAACCACAAAGTAGCAACAGAGGGAAATTCACAAAGAATAACTAGTGACTGTTCTATGACAAAAGCCTAAACTTTGAAACTAAACAATAAAAAATCCAAATACATCTACAATACAATGAAACACTTAAGCCTGATCAAAGACTTTATTTGCCCATGGTATATAATCACAGGAGAAGCATGGTGAGTCCTTAAAACAATGAAACCCAAGAATTGATGCTACGATCTAATCAACTTAAACCATTATCATAAAGTCCATCAATGGACAAATCATCATCAACATCATCATTCACATAAGGCAACTAGAATTCTTCACATACAAACACACATGAAACAAATCGAAGAAATTGGTGGAATAATTTTTTCACCTAAGTAGCACCGACGATGATGTTGTTGATCGGAATAAAGATGAGCTTCACAAAGAAGCCGACGAATCCCATCACAACAAACCCAATCGCAGTACGAACCGCCACTTTCGTGAATTCTACAATCAAAACAACGCAAAATCAATAATCGTAAACCAATAACACAGATCTATCTTCAAATTGAAACCACAGATCCAACAGATCATGGATTTTCAAATCAGGTAATGAACAATAGGATACCTTTGCGATCTGGCTTGTGGCAACGCTTAACGAGGCGAATGCTATCCTTAGCGAAGTCTCTGAGAGGATCGACGACGGAATCGATGGCGTCCATGGCGATGATTTTCGATGATCTGAATCTCAAAGTTTTGTGTTTCTTCTTTCTTCGATGAAAGAACGTATAAAAAGGGCTCGTAATAATTTTAAGGCCCACATCATTGCTGGGAAAAAAAAAGCCCACATCCATAATAGCAAACAATATATTATTAATTAAACATTCCTATCATCTAAACTCACAACTGTGAGCTCGGGATTGTTGGAAAATTTTTCAAAGTCACAAGTTTTGGTGACGATCTTCAATGTCAAAGTCTTCGGATGCGAATCCTTTGTGTTTTTGCTCGCGAGTGGCACCTTCGGAACATATCTCGACATTTTATCAACCTTTGGACCGGTTGAAATTTTATCAAAGTATCACTCTAGCTACATTATCTCTCTGTTTCAGCCAATAGGCAAGCGTCTTAGGTTTAATTTGTCCGAGACTGCATCTATCTATGTAACCGACTAAGTTTGAATGAATATTTGGTGCACAAAAAAAAAGAGAAGACGCGATATTCCAAAACATTTTCTAGGATCAGTAAAAACAGTTATAGATAAAAAAATGTATCAAAGAGAAGCAATCTTCCGAAATATTTTCTAGACTTATTATTATTAAGTAAAAAATGCAGTTTTAAATGACATTGTAACGATTCTCATGGGATAGGATCGAGAAGTTGGAGAAGAAGGAGAAGAAAAGAAGAGTAAAAACTTATTTTTGCTATTTTGTATCTATGAAACTCGGATTGAGTTAACTCATTAAGTTAAACGTTGATTTAGTCAAGTAGTAAATATATATTAGTAAAAAAGTTCTCTTAATTTATCTTTCTATATAAGTTGTACGTATTCATCTTTTCATATGATATTGGACTCCTTATTTGTATAATGACTTTATTATTCTTCAAGTTATATGAAATATGTTTTTGTCTCAAATAAAAAAAATTAATGAACTGATTTTGTCAAAAAAGTTCACAACAGTATCACAATAAAAAAAAAAATATTTTTTTATTTTTATTATCACAATAGTATACATTTTGTAACTATATTTTAGTTATCTTAATTTTTTTTACTAACAAAGGCATAAATGATTCTAAGATTTAAAAGGTTATAAGTAGAAAAAAAATTCGGCCAATTGGATCAAAACAAATTTCTTAATTTAAAACAAAGCATACACAAATTTTGAACGTAAAAATTTGATCAATCAACATACTTTCCTACGTCACTTACTTGAGAGCTTTAACCATTTGTCAAAGGATATTGCCGCAAGTGTGGTTCTCTTTAACATGATAGGAAATCATGTTTTGAGAAGTCCAAAGCCAATCAAAAGGAAGAAGCCAAGCAGATTAATGAAGATAAAGAAGAAAAAGATAACAATGGTATGAAGATATTTAAGTTCGTTTATGAATGTTTTGGCACATATCAGCAAACTCTGCAGAAACTATGCTGGCAAGATTTTCATCTTCTAGAACGCGCAGACTGATGATAGTTCCGAGCTTTGGTCTGCCGAGATTTCCCTCGAGAAACGCAAAGGCAGCGAGGGATGCGAGGTTTGGGGGGAGGTTTAGTGGTCCGGTGCTGTCTTCAAACTGGACCCTCTCTTAGACTCATATACCGTTAAGGTCTCATATGCTCATTACGTCAATGCTTGAAGTTTCTCACTCCTTGTTTAAACTATTTTTAATCATCTATAAGTTATTTTACTAGTTTTTTTTGTGTGTAATATATAACTTGCAATTCAGCCAGAAAGCTTTTACTCTTGTGCTCGTCTCTGTTTGAATCAAGTATTTTAGCTTCCAAGATAACATAGATTGCAAGATGTTATTGATAAAGTAAAAAAAGATAGCGTCTTTTCATCTTGTACATTTTCATTTCTAACTGTACCAATCCTAAAAATGGGTTATCCATGGTAAATTTAATCATAGATTTAAATAAAATTTAAATCCAAACATAATTCATTCTTTTTCATAGAGGTATAATCTATGGTGATAAGAGTGGTGGGAAAATATATATTTTTTTTTTTCATGTGTATTTAGATCAATGATCAGTCTTTAAAATGAGTTTGTATTTTTCTCTTGATTCTTACTTTTTTTTTCCATTCAAGATTAGATAAGAGAGTACTGAGAAAAGATTAATTTTAATGTGTATTTAGATCATGATCAGTTTTTAAGACGAGTTTGTCTTTTTTCTCTTGATTGTTATTTTTTCCATTCAAGATTTAGACAAAATAAACACGGAAAGTCTGATTTATTTTCAAAAACATCAGACAAGTGAATACGCAACATTCAAGATTTTGTTTAGATTGGTAATTGTCTTTAGTATGATAACTATCTTGGTATATATTGCAAATAAATCTTAGAAATAAAATATGTTATTCAAAATGAGTAAGGCCTCAACTATTCTATATTTGCAACATATGGAACGTATATGTTGGGATGTAATTAAACCAATAGCATTATTTAAACTGCCGGCCATGGCAAAAAAAATTCAAAATAAAATATTATAAGATATCTAGCTTTTTAACCTAATTATACAATCAGTATATAAATAACGAAATAAATTGCTTACATATTTCTTCCGAAGACCAAATGATATAACCGTGAAAAAGAAAAACCTTTTGATAGGCTCAAACAGAGGTTTCTAATGATAATCTTTCTCCGATCCCTTTAAATGTACGTAGAGAGAAGAGATTTCACCGGTTATCGTTGCTACATCGATGGATCTTGGAAAGAACTTGAACCTTTAGCCGGAATAGGATGGTACTGTTCGAAGACAAACAATACAGACCAACTTATAGGAGGATGTAATCTACGTCGGAGTCTATCCCATTACACGCTGAAGTGGAGGCACTAGTGTGGGCAATGAGAAGCCTGATTGTAGAAAAGAACACAGACGTTCATTTCGTTACGGACTGCTCCGATTTGGTGAAGATTGTCTCTACACCAACAGAATGGCCGGCATTTGAGTTATATTTAGAAGAGATACAGCAGAGTAAGGGTTTGTTCTCCTTTTTTCTATTTCTTTAGTTCCTCGGAAAGCTAATGTTAAAGCAGACTTGTTAGAACGGAGTGCCCGTGTCTATCCGCATTATATTTTGTATGTAAATACTTTGCCACATAATTGGCTCTTGGAGCCTTTCAATTAATAGAATATTGTTGACAAAAAAAAAAAGCCTTTTGATACGTTGAAAAGACATACACAATCTTCAAGTCTTGGAGACTCGGTGAAGCCTCAAGTGAAACTTCCTCCTCCTATAAACCACACTCAGACTCAACACCATAGCCATTAGACACACCACGAACATGAGACCACACGTGACTGAATAACACACTAGAGCCCGTGCCGACGAGAGACTTAGTCTCTGTGGTGGAGCCGGCTTGCTTTCTGGAATAGTAGTTGTAGATGTTACTAACGATCACAGCTGATAATACAAACGACCCAATAGGCAATTATTGCTTTCATGTGAATATTGATGAGCCATTCGAAAAAACGAAAACAATGCAAGAGGCAATGGGTTTTCTTTTAAATATTTTTTTTCTTCATATTAGTATCAAAGTATACATATATCTTTGTTATCTTCTTGGTCAAAGAATGAGCAAATTTTTTGCAATTCATATTATATGACATACTAAAGATAAACATTAGGCATAAAAGAGATGCTAGCATCAATCTGGACCATTGACTAAACCGATCTATTCAAAGGTTGTTATATGGGTGAATGCTACCAAATATGTTATTGTCAATGGAGAAGTGCACCATAATTATACGACTAACACATAATTCCCCTATGCATTCTCTGTAATATTCACATGAAAGATAACCACCAATTAAAATTTAAAACACCTAATCTCAAACTAGTTACTCCAAATGACAAAAAACCCTAACCAAACTCCAAACTAAAGAAATTCAAATCCACACACTTCATTTTCGGCAGCTGTTTCCTCCACTTTTCCCAGCCTCATCCTCTCCGTCACCGTTCGCCGCCGGCCACGCCTGAGGCCCGTACATTCCTCTTCCACCAACCACCGGATATCCCGCCAAAAATTCCGGCGGAAAATAATACGGCACTACTCCACCGTCGAGAGACTCGTCCCTGGGAACAACGTCGAGAAGGAAATCGAAGGCGAAATCTCCAGCAACCGCGTTAGAGATATCCGATTTATGAAGCGTACGGCGTTTGTTTTCTTCGGCGTGACGCCAAGAACGCGTCGTGAGATCGACGACGAACATCTCGCAAGCCTTGGCGAAAACGATGGGAGCCAAAGGAAGCTTATGAGTTTTGAAATCCTCGATGGTCTCCATCTGCTGAAGCCAGAAACTCTTTAGCTGCTGCTGCCTCTCTTCCTGCGAAACCGGTTCAAACGACGCCGTGTGCGACGGCTGCTGCGAGTATGATGATGACAACGGTGGCGGCGGCGGCGGCTGGTGGTGGTTGCGGATGATGTCGTTGTTGTTCTCCATCTTTCACTTTTTACTGTTTTTTTTTTTTTCTTTTTTTAATGTGGAGAAGGTCGAAGAATCTCGAGAAATACCTCTTTACTCATACGAGGAAATCAAAACTCAAAAAAGATTGACGAAGAAAGGAGGATTTCTTATGAGAGGCATTTTGTTTATATAAGAGGAGAATTGTTGAAGAAATTAGGGTTTACTAATTAGACCCAAATTCTTATTGTTACCTTTTTTTTTTTTCTTTTTTTTTTTCACATATTTATTTATTTTATTTATGGGTAAACAAAATCCAATTCATCTTGGAAACGTGACCGTGTCATTGATTTATTACAATTTTAATTATAAGGCATATATATAAGATCTTAAACAAAATAAAATCAGAACTTCTATAACAATTTATAAAATTAATAATAAATTATTATGATTACAAAATGGCAATAAAAAAAAGAATGGTATTTTCACGCCGGTAAATTAAGGTGTTATCGGGCGAGATAGCAAGCTTGTATCGTGAATAAATGTGTAGAGTTACGTGTTTTCTGATAAAATAGCGTAGTATATAATAAGAGGATATCTCTTATAGATTTCAAATCTCATTGCAATCACATAAAAAACCTTAGATTAAGGTATTGAAGTCTTAGATAAGAAATCCATAAAACTTCATAAAAGAAATAGCTATTTCTGAAGACACAACTTATGCCAAATCCAGGAAAATGTAATAAGCTCGTTGCATAAATAAATCAGAAAATCTGTTGAAAATCAAAAAGCTCAAAAACTTATGAAAACAGATTCAGGTTTTATAAGGATCTTTGGCTAGATCCTAAGATCATATAATGCCTCTAAAATGAACCAAGTACTGAAGTACATATGCAAACACCAAGAGCTCTCAACATAGATATGCTAAAACAACAAAAAATAATCTAATCGAACAAAGAGCTTCAAAAATTAAAAAGCCATTGAAAACCCTACTTATGATCTGAAAACCAGTCTAAAATGCAAAAAAGACTATAGAACATGAAAAATCAAAATACAAATCCTGGTTTCTCCAAAACCAAACTCATATAAAACTGTAGAATCCAAATTGGACAACCCCAAAACCACCCGTGCAAACCAAGAGACAGAGAGAGAGAGAGAGATTTCTTCAAATTGGTGCATAATCCAATTTATTTTGCATAATTAATACTGGTAAAACATAGTTTATGGTTGACTGTACTTCAAATTTCTTCAAATAAAGCTGTTATGGAAGAGGAGAAGAAAGAAATTTGAAGAACAATGAACCAAAAACTATGTTTTAGAACAACTTTTTCGCAAAAGTCATGAAGACTTTTTGTTGGGAATCAGAACTGTTTAGGCAAAAATAATCGGTTTATTGGAGAACTACGGAAAACACGGAATTGAGATGTAGAATAGCCATTTTTATTAATCAAAATATCGATAGCAAGTACAAGAATCAAGACAGTTGTAATCAATCTATAAACTATGGTCGATGTCAAGGATTTGATTGCTCTCTTGTTTGTATTTTGCCTTTGCTTTCAATTTCGTGCTCTTTCTTGTANTTGCATTTGCTCTCGATTTCGTGCTCTTTCTTGTGTCGCGATGACCCTCTTTATATAAAACCATCCACATAATTTCCTCATAGGAATAGGAGTCTTTCGCCAATTCTTCCCCGGATTGGGTCATATTCTTATCAGAAATATCGGATATGACCCAATCCGGAGAGGAATTGGCGAAGGACTCCTATTCCTATGAGGAAATTATGTGGATGGTTTTATATAAAGAGGGTCATCGCGACACAAGAAAGAGCACGAAATCGAGAGCAAATGCAAGATACAAACAAAAGAGCAATCAAATCCTTGACATCGACCATAGTTCATAGATTGATTGCAACTGTCTTGATTCTTGTACTTTCTATCGATACTTTGATCAATAAAAAAACTCTTCTACATCTCTATTCCGTGTTTTCCGTAGTTATTCAACGAACCGATTATTTTTGCCTAAACAAGTATATATATATATATATATATTTTTCTTTTTGCATTATAAGTCAAGATAGAGAATCTTAAAAGATAGATCTTTGTATTAGGTCAAAACTTTTATTACTGAATTTCAAACGATTTCCATTCATATCCAAAATCATAAATAGAAATGAATCAATTTTTTTTTTTTTTAGATCTCTAATGGCAAATAGGTGTTATTGTTTTGGATTTTGTTTCTCTTTTGCCATTTCTTGTTTTAAGGTTTAAGAAAAGATAAGGTCAAAGAAAAATGTGAATCCGAGCGTAATTAAGAAGTGCATGTGGACTCGTTTCTCATATAAAGAAAGATTTAATATTTTTTCCAAAAAGTGAAAGATTTTTTTCTATCTATAGATTATTTAAGTGAAAATATTTGGTTTTAAAATCTAAGAGCATCCAACAACATGCAAAAACAAACATAAAAAGTAAAGATAAAGTTATTGATTTTCAGTATCATACTGATGCTAACTTAATTAGCTTCACTGTAGTTTCTTGAATCAAGTCTAGAAAAAAAAAAGGTTTTCTTGAGAATATTGACCTTTACCATTCTAATCCATCTTCTCTTCTTTTAACATGTGCCTCTTTGTTACTTTCAATTGTTTCATCATCAATTGTAACGTTGTTCATAGTTTCCACAATATCATCAACAACCTCCTCCTTTGTTTCTTGAACACATTCTCCAAATTTTTCATCTCCTCTTCAGTGAAAACCTTGAGAATCTCCGGTGACATAAATGCTGGATCAAGCTCAATCTTTAGAATAATTATTACTCTCTTGTCCTGTAAGAAAATGAGAAGCTACCTGATGCGAGAACCTGAATAATTCTTTTCTTCTTTCAGGAATGTCCTCGGATTTGATTTGCAACGAAAAAACAGTTTTATTATCTCGGGACTTTAACTAGCAACACAACAATCACACTTCATCAAACTCTTGAAGCACTTCAACAATTTCATATTTTTTTCACAACTTCTTTTGGATTTGAAAACCCACCCCCAAGATGGTGACCATGGTTTGTATACAAAGCCCAAACATCTCCTATTTCGGATATATGTGCCCAAAACTTTCTCACCGTTTGTTCACTGGACTCTATGTTGAGAATGAGTTGAGAGACTCGTTGTTGTTGCGTCTCCCTGAATCAATCCATTTCATTGGACCTAGCTCCTCATTGTTCTTGCTATTCAACCAAAAAAATACGCAGCTTGAACGGTTCTTGAGAGCATCCCATACCTAGTTTTCTCCAAACGAAGCTTCAGTTCGATCCTTGTCAAAATTGTGGAAAGGATCTGGAACACTCATAACCTCTAAATTTGGTTTCCTCCTTATAACCATATCATCATTGGTGTCCTTGTTTAATTTTAATCTTTACTCTTTTTTCTGCATTGCATTTCTTGGACTCTTGAGGGACTCTTCGACCTTTTTTTCTAAACGATGTTCTAAAGTTCATAGGATCCTATTTAACTTCCAGTTCAATCGAGTTAATTGAAGAGAAGTATTCAAACATATTTAGTTATATTCGATTGTGTTTCAACGGATTTTTTTGGTGAAAACAGGTAACAAATAATATTATGAATCTTCTCAAGTCAGGCCCAACCAGATTATTGTTGAATGCCATGGAACTATTTGACTATTAACATTTATGCGTAGTGCTTAGTTTTTAGTTGTCTTGTTTTCTCGTATTGTATTATATGAATTGCAAAGATTTTGCTGAATATCCATATGCATATATAAGATACTAATAAAATATAAAGAAAACATAATTTTGAGTAAAACCATTGCCTTCCAACATTGTTTTCAATAATCCATATTCAAATGAAAAGACTAAACAAACTCCAAAAGATATCCAAATTCACTCAAAAGCGATTACAACCCCCAAACACAAATCAGCTCTTCATTTTCCTCCACTTGGTCCAGCCTCATCTGCTTCATCACCACTCCATGGCGTCCAAGCCCCCGACCACTCCTGCAACGTTTGCAACGACTGTGGCACGAACATTCCACACCCGTCAAGTATCGGATATCCTGTCACCATTTCCGGCACTCCACTGAAGGGATGAGGCACGGCCATCAAACCGGGATCAGCGGCCGCAACGGGCTCGTCCTCTGGAACGGACTCTCCCCTTGAAACGGACTCGTCCCTTGGAACAATGTCATCAAGAAGGAAGTCGAAGGCCAAGCTGCGAGTCACCGCCTTAGAAATATCGGATTTCTGAAGCAAACGACGTTTGTTCTCCACGGTATGACGCCACGACCGCATCGTGAGGTCGATGATGAACATCTCACAAGCCTTCTCTAAGACGATGGGAGCTTCGGCAGAGACCATGCTCACATCGCCATCAGATTTCATGATCTTCTTAACACGAGTCAAAGGAAGCTTATGATCTTTGAAATCCTTGATGGCTTCCACGTGCTGACACAAGACATTCTTTATCTGCTGCCTCTCTTCTTTAACGGGGTCGGACGATGCTGTCTTAGGTGGTTCCTGTGAGTTAGGCAGCAGCTGCAACTGGTGGTTGTCCATGGATGTCTCTTGGTTTCAGATCTTGCAAGACAATAGTTTAGTGTAAGTTTCAATTCTTGAACAGTTGGTGAAACCATATAGAAGAAGCTAATCAAAGAATAACTTTTATCAAAACATTATCTTAAAGACAAAAGAATGATTCTGATACAGAAAAGTGGCAAAGCTTTTGCCCACAAATACAAGTTTTATCATTCAGAAATAGATCTCAATGCAGATAACAATTCCCAAATCAATGAAAAACATTAGTGGTGGAAAGAGATATTTGAATAGATGGTTTGGGTGCCAAAGTTCATTAAACATCAAATTTCAAATTAAAGATCCATAAAATTTCATCAAAGAAATAGCTATACTCCAGAAAAAAACAACTCAAGCAAAATCTAGAAAAGTGCAATAATTAAATCAGAATAGAGATCTGGGTATGAAAATCTGTTGAAAATTCAAGAAGTTAAGAAACTTATGTAGATAGATTCGGGTTTCTGAAAGATCTTTGGCTAGATCTTAAGACCATGATACCTCTAAAATGAAACCTAATAAGCATATGCAAACACAAAGAATTCTAACCATCGATATATGGCTAAACAAGGAAAATTTATATAATTGAACAAAGAGTTTCGGAAATGAAAAATCCATTGAAAATGAAAAACCCTAAACTTGTGATATGAAACAAGCCTTAGTATTCACTATTCAGAAAACAAAAAAATCAAAATACCCAATAGCCAATAGTCAATTCGACTTGTGAAGAACAGTAATCTTGTAGAATCAAAATCTGATAAGGTCAAAACCACCTATGCAAATTAAGAGATACATATTCAAAGACGAAAGAGAGAGAGAGAGAGAGAGAGAGAGAGAGAGAGAGAGAGAGAGAGA
>OVAY01002848.1:0-11957 GCA_900406395.1 Kernera saxatilis | reverse complement strand
TATATATTTTTAATAGTTTTAAATTTAAATTTATCTTCCATATATAGTTAAGAAAATTTTAGACTCAAACTATAAACTAATTTGTAAAATTTGTAAAACTTGTATTTTCTCGTTGTTTAAAATGCGTTACAACGAAGGAGCCGGTAGTAAAATCTACAAATAGGAAAATTTGATCATTGGCCTAAACCGAAAGGAAGAATCCATAACCGCGATATTAATTGGTTTTTACATATCTTGTTGTGGTGTATTTAAACAATTTCAACTGAATAATCATCTTCAAAGTAAATTATGTATGTAGCACATATACAATATAGATAATACATAATGTCAATCTATATTTATAATTGATTTTTCGTCAATTTTCATATATGATAAATTTAACAAGTGAGAGATATAATTTTTGGGAACAAATATTTACAATTAACCAAAATGGAGCGGTCCAACAACGCGGTGTTCAAATGGTGAAATTTTTCTTCTGAATTTAGGCAAAGAATTAAATTCCACCAACAATATAGCTCGATTATTGATTTAAATTGACTAACTAAATTTACAAGATACATATTTACTTTTGGGAGTTTCTCTATCAAGACGATAAAGTAAGACATACGAATGATGACTGATGACAAAACATGATTAAAGAAAAAATCGTGGCAAACCAATCATACTGTGTTTAGACTTTTGGCAGATGAGCATATGAATTTCTATTTTTTGTGTGTTAATGATGCAGCCAGGGATTTAGCAGACTTGTGTTAGTTGCTACATATTATGTAACCTTGGATGAACGAGCGTTGGGTTTGTGTCAAGTGTCTTGTGTTATGGCCCACCCAGAGTTTTGTGGAACTCATTTTTTTTTTTTTGTAACTCTCATACACTCGAAATATAAGTTGGACATGCAATCCTGAGGGTTATACCTGACTAGTATAGAATATAACTTATAAGTCACTAGACCTAAGTATGAGTAAATTCTATCATTAAGCGTATCTTATCGAACTACCTCGTATCCCACTTACGTAAACATCATAATGTCGGCCTCTATTATGTTTGTTACAAACTTACAATCAAATAAAATAGGGAATATTTCTTTCCAACTTTATAGTTTTCTGATTTTCTCTTCTTTTATTTTTGTTTTCATTTCTTTTAATTTTAGTTTGATACTATCAAAATCGAGATCTATCGATATAATAAAGGTTAAATTAGGTAAAAGCAATTTTTTTGGTGTGGTGGATCTCATGCTTGGTCTTTTTGATGACCTGATGGGTTTTATGGTAAACGGACTTTGAAGTTTTGGGCCTGTAATTTTGTATAACGAACCTCTTCCCATTCACATTCACAGGTTCTCTGCTAAAACAATGATTCCTGTATTCAAATTACACTGTATCAAAGTTTTCACATTTGATTCAATCTGTAACGTTTCCAATACATCGAAAGAGATTCTTAAAAAAAAGAAGAAGCTCATTTATGCTATGTCGAGCAGCAACCCGATTTCTTGACGGCTGAAACATCATCTCTGCTTCCGACATTAATCATCTGTCCTTTAGGCAAAGCAGTGGTTGGATCATCTCCAGCTTCAAGAGCCTTCTTGCTAACGACTCTGTAAATCTGAGTGAGAACCTCTGTGAAAGCGTTTTCGACATTTAAAGCTTCGAGTGCCGAAGTCTCCATGAAGAAAGTGTTTTCTCTTTCTGCAAAAGCTCTCACTTCTTCCGTTGAGATGGCTCGAAGGTGACACAGATCAGCTTTGTTACCTACGAGCATAATTACAGTGTTTGCGTCTGTGTGGTCCCTTAGCTCCTTTAGCCATCTCTCAACGTTCTCGAATGTCACGTGGCGTGTCACGTCGTAGACCAATAACGCACCAACGGCTCCTCGGTAATAAGCACTCGTAATGGCTCGATACCTAATTGCAAATGCTCACGAACATAAATGCAACACTTACTCGAGCAAAAGGTTGGTCACAAATTGTTTTTTAGGGGTGGACAATTCGATTTTTGTTTGGCTTTTCCGAGTTTTGGTTTTAAAGGTTTTATAGAAACTAACACCAAATAGAACTATTTTTTTTTTTGAAAAAACCAAATAGAAACTATTTGTAGTTCGGTTTGGTGTAATTTTGGTTCTGTTTAGTTTAGTTTGGTTTTTTTTTGGAAGAACAAAAATATAGATATATTTTTTAATTTCTTTTGACAAATGGTACAAAAGTATCTTAAGAATATGAACTAATACAATATTTATTGACTATTATAACACCTACTCAGTTTTGTTTTTTAATTCTATAAAATCTAAAGAAATTTTAGGTTATATGGTTCGGTTACACTTAAATGGGAGTCGGTTTAGATAAAAACCAATTCGACTATAAAATCATTTCGATTTGATAAGGATTTAACTATTTAAGTATTTTAGATTTATGTTTGATTCGGTTTGGTTTATATGTCCACCTATAATCGATTACCTTTCTTGGCCGGCAGTGTCCCATATTTGGGCTTTGACAATCTTGTCGTCGACTTGGATGCTTCGCGTGGCGAACTCGACGCCGATGGTCGAGCGTGAGTCGTGGCTGAAATCGTTTTTGGTGAATCGGGAAAGCAGATTTGATTTTCCGACACCGGAATCTCCAGTTAAAACAACCTTGAAGAGGTAATCGTAATCGTCTTCAGCTTTGTATGTTCCCATGTCTGGTCGATACCCTTTTGTCTATATGACGTTAGTTTTCTCCGACAATTTTATCCAACATAAATTATTTGGCTGTTCCAAGAACTTTCGATGACAAGAAATAATCTGATCTGTTCAAATGGGTTTAGTTAATTTTTCCTTTTTTTGTTTTTTTTCTACGTTTCTAAATTGGGAAGAGGGCCAATGTTTACGAAGATTGAATTTGAGAAGAGACGAAGAGGATTCAGAGAATCAAGGATTCTCCTCTATTTTATTGGTCATACATATTAATTATATGGGATAGTCTAAATTTATATATGGAGGGCTGGTTTTAAGTATTAGGAATTAGGAGGCCTAAAGCAATTTGAAAAATGTGGCCTATATCTTTTCTATAATTTTATTTTTCTTTAATATACAATATTTAATTTTACATGAAATTATTATTTCATTGAAAAAGTATTAAATGGATCTAAATAACTTCCTACTACGGTTTAAAAAACACACACACTAAACTAAGTTGTTTTTGCACAACTAATGGCTGACGCTGACCATGTCCAAAGAGACAGAAATTTAACCACGGATCATAATTAACAAGTAATTAACAAGATTTATACAACTTATAGGTCTTACAGGAGTTGGGAAACAAAAAGTAGTGATCAAGGTCTTGGGTTTAATTTCACCACTCAGGATCCTATCAGTTTCCTTCCATTCAAATCCTGCCCAAAGCTGCAAAAACACAAAATCGGAGACAAGACTTGATAAGCGAATCCAAAATAAATAAGTAAACAAACGATCATTCATACAATTAACCTACCTCATCATCATCGAGTCGTAATCTTCCCGCGGGTCTTCCTCTCTGTCTCACCCTCTGCCTTCGTCGTTTTCTCCGTCTCCATTTTCTTCGGCTGCTTGTGTGCGCCGTACGTTAGGGTTTTATCGCTTTGTATTTATCCACGATATTAATGGGCCCGCTTTGGGCTGATGAAATTACTTAGGTTCGGGATATACTCAATTCCGAGGCTAAAAGATACTAGAATATAAGATCTAAAATTCATAACTGTTATCGTCATCATTCGGAACATCTCGCTTGCATTACCAGAGATCTAAATCACTGTAGATTTTTCAATTTAACATTTTGGGCTATAAAAAAAAAAACAATAAACAAAAATGAGAGAGGAGAGAGTGAACATGGAGTGAGTGTCATATGAATGTGATTCATGATGAGAGAAAGAGTTAAGATACTGTTGTGTCAGTTTGGGACGTAAGAGAAAGTTTGTCCCACTTGTTGGTGAATCCACAGTTCCACTGGTCAACACTCTTGTAAACCTATTTTTCATTGTCTCTTTCTTAGCTTTCTATTTTTTTCTTTCACGTCACTTCATAGATTTCTATTTACATTCTCAATCTCATTTAATTTCATGACAACTTCTAAACTGCGATCGTATTTTTCCTCTTTAGTTTGGAAAAAGGCCAATCGTTCCTTTTTAAACATAACAATATAGATTTGGTTTTGGTTATGATATTATCATGTTACTATACATAGTTATTCCCCCAATGCTTTTTTTCTTTGATGAAAAATCTCCCCTCAATTTTAGTTTTGGCATTTCTGGTAAAATTAAGTGCGCACGGTAGCAAAGAACAGTGACAACAATTTGTCCATATGTAACAATATCAGATGCCCAAATGTAATGATAACTTACTCTTAATTTTCATATATTTGCATTGAGTATGATTTAAATAACTAAAAACTAGTAGATATGTTGAGAAAACTAGTAGAGATATTGTATAGTGACAAATAAATAAAGATTTGTAATAGTTTGTAACCTTTATTATTAGTTACATACTAGTAAATTACAATATTCGATTTTTTTAGACGTAATATGTTGCATTGTGGTAAATTATTTGCACATATGTGATATGGCATATCTATAATAAATATGTTTGTTTTTTTAAAAATATGATATATTTATTTTTAATATAATGATGTGGTGACAAGTTAAATATGCGAGGACATTATTTAAAATTTTATAGCAAGAAAATGGGTGAAAATTAAATGTTGTTTTGTATATACGACTGGAATTGGAAATAAAGAAAATAATATAAGAATGGGTAAAGATAACGTCAAAGCGACAAGATGAAGGAAACAGTCAAACAGTAGAAAGTAGGACAGTAGGACCATGTTTTTATTGAAAAACATTTGTGTGATTTGATATTACATTTTTATTATGCACGTTTTTGACATCTGATTTGATCTAACAAAGCCCCTACCTAGCGAGACCTCTTTTGCATTCATATACAATTATTTACTTAATTTTTATTCTCCTTAATTAATTCCCTTAAACATACGTAGGTCTTCGCATACTTTAGAACTGTGCAGTAGTTTACATATTGCTTTTTGTTTTTGTTTTTTTATCCAAGAATATTGTTTTATTGTTAAAGGCAGTAAATCAGATATTAGAATCTTGTATTCAGAGTTAAAACATTAAAGCAATGGATCATATCAACTGACTATCAAAAACTCTGTTTCCTGACTTTGATATGTTACGTATCCCTTTGTAGCGAAATTATTTATTTTCTTATGATGTAACATATTGAGATTATATCTTATGTTTTGGACATCTTAAAACAGATAGTGATTATTGTCTATTTATTTGGAAAATCATATATATATATATATATATATATTTTTTTTTTTTTGAAAATTAGGATAATCATATCTTATAGGCTAAATTGAACTTAACCACCTCAATAGTCTTACTATTAGACCACAAAAACTTGAAACTGCGTTGAGCAAATAGCAAGAATATTGTTATTTTGCAACTAGCTATGAGAAAAAAAATCATAATATACAAGAAATAAAATGAACTCAAACCTTATCGAGTAAAAAAGGGTGCAAAGCAATATACATACGAAAAAAATCAAAAATGTAACTGAGTTACAAGTATAAAATGTTAGTGTGGCTTTTAGCATAATTTTTTTTTTTTGTTAACGTGGCTACAAATATCAATTATTATTAATTATCATAATTCAAAAATCATTTAAATGAATTGTAATTTCTCATTTTAAATTTGTGGTTTCAAAATGTGATTCCAATCTGTAGTTCAAAGCATTGATTTTATCTAAATATAATTGAAAATTTTGTTTTTGTTTTTCACTATGTTCCACACATTTTATATTTAAAATAAAAATAGTAACTATAATACTTTTGGTTGAAAAGGAGAAGGAGATTAGCTTGTATAATAATGATATCAGTGTAACGTTTTAATTTCCCGGGATTAAAGTGAAGTATCACCTCACGTGGACTGAAGTCAAACTCCCTCACTTCCCGCAAGTAAACCTTACATCACAGTCTAAACACTAAACATAACGCATGACCTAATTTACTTTCACATTGGGTAATGTGAAGCTTCTATATTACTCATCCCCATATTGTTTAACAATTCCACATATTTATAATATTCAGATGAAGAAAAAAGAGCATTATAGATTTATAAAATTTAAAAGAAACGCAACAGCAAATATTGGTCAACAATCTAACGAGAGTTTTGTGAATGTTGTCCGAAACTCATACATCATACCGTCACAACAGGTAACTGAAACCAATACTTTATAAAATGTAAAATTTAAGGCTACGTACGAGAGATAGATAAAGAAAGAGACAGGTCTTAATTTCTTCTTCAAACCCAAATCCCCCACACGACTAGATCTGCAAAAGCAAAAAGGAGACCTCGAAATTAATCACATTAGTATATATCGTATATATAATTGTATATACACACATGCAGGCACATCCTCCGAAATATGTCATTAGAATTTATACTACAAAAGTCAAAAAAACACGAAGGCCAAAAAGAGGAAAAAAAACCAATGAATGCTCTAAAGAAGAGCAAGGTATGTGTGTGTAATTAAATTAGTTTGAGTCAACATTGTTGACCTAAGCCAAACAACATGTCTCTCGCATGCATTTATCCATTTTAGATCCCAATGAAGAAATAAACTATTATAGATCTATAAACCAAGATTATATAACCATTAGTTAATTATTTATTTTACTACTCCCTATAGTAGTATCTAGCTATCTGAACTGAATGTATAAACTTTAGTTATTATAACAAAGGGAAAATAAAGAGGCTAATTAAGAAAGGGAAACAAAACCAGATAGTAGGAGGCTCCATGTTGAAGAGGGTGAAGAGCGACGCCATATTCATCGGTGACAATGGGCTGACCCGCGGAATTAATGAGAACAACCTCTTCTCCGAATGCATCTCTCACATTGAATGGTCCCGGGCTCACTTCAAGCTCCATTTCGTTGATGAACACCCTTATTCTCGAGCCTGCTGGTTTCGATTTTAGCCATGGTTATCCCATTATTTCATGTTAGTATCATGACTATATGTTAACACTATCTATCTATATAAATCAAACATATAAACCTCAAACAATCTATTAGTAAGAAAGAGAGAGCGAGTGTATACAAATAAATAATCATTTACATACTAATTAACATGAATGTTTTTTGAAAGATTTATATTGATCAATGTGTCCCTTCCATTGTTGACACACAATTAATGTATCTTTACTGTTGAGTAGAAATTAAAGATAATGACTTTCTTTTATATATCAACTTACCTTGAACTTGTAGCTGGTCCGAATTTGATGGGACAGTAGCAAGAGAATCTGATGTTGTAATAGTAGTAGTAGTAGAAGTAGTGGGAGGAACATGAAGCATGATGTTATTGTTGTAAGAAGTGATTTGGTGACTAGTAGTAGCGTAACAAATCTGAGGCTGTGGTTGTTGCAATATCTTGATCCTCATTTCTTCATCTTCTTTCTCACTCAAGTGTTGATGATGATGATGAGTTCCATAACTCACATTACCGTTCATGATCTCATTCAGCAGGAGTCCGGTACATGGTCCCACCGTTGGAGGAGCCGGTTTCTGTTGCTCGATCATATCACCGGAGAGGAACCCTAATTGGGATGAGACGGTGATACTTTCAAACCCTCCGACGGTGGAAACCGGGAAAAGAAACGCTGCTTCCGACGGGAACATCCCCATCATTTGACTACCACCCAAAGAGAGATTAGTGTTGTTCTTGTTGTTGCTGTTCTTGTTCTTGTTTTTGCGGGGTTTGCTGGATTTGGAGGAGGACGAAGAGGAGGAAGATGAAGAGGAAGCCGAATTAGCTGAGGAAAGAGGCTGCGGCTGCGGCTGCGGTTGCGGCTGCGGTTGAGGGAGAGAGTGTTTGGAGTGGTTGTGGAGGAGGCGGAGTTTGTGTTTGCTACGGGACTTGCGGTTTTGGAACCAATAGAAGACGTTAGCGTCACCGACTTGGCCATATTCTTGAAGCTGAGCCCTAATCCTTCGAATCTCCTCTCTCGGTGGATTCACCATCCCTGAGTTGAAGATTGCTTCAAGAATCCGAATCTGCTCTGGCTTTGGATTCCATCTCGGTTTTGGCTCTGGACTTCTCTCCACCTCACACCCTTTAACAAATCACATCTCTTCAGATTAGTATTCTCTAAAACAAAAACTATGAAAATTTTAGGCTTTCAATTGCTAAATATGTAAAAGTAGAAGGACCTGAAGAGAAGGGAGAAGATCGGTGGGAAGCAGAAGAAGGCAAGAGAGGAGAGTTGATGTCGTGTTGCCATTGATGAGGATGAGGTTTGGACTTGAACATGCTTGGCCAGTGTCTATTCGAGGAAGCCATAACTGATTTAACTCGATCCGAAGAAGACAGATATATGTGTATGCATATGATGATGATTGATGTTGATGATGATGTGATGTGTCAAAAGAGAGGAGGAGAAGAGGTAGGGAATAGAATGGCTAATGGGAAGAAAATAAAAAATGTGAATAGGGCAAAAGGGTTACGACCTCTTTCTCTCCCTCTTATAGTCTCTCTTCACCTACCCAACCTCTCTCTATATATATTCACCTCTCTAACATAATTTAATTTAAAGTCTTACCCATATCTCTACACACCATTTCTCTCTCTCGATGTGTATATATATTTTTGTATTTTCTTTATTTCATCCGTATATTTGTATATATATGTGTATGTTTAGAAAAGACAATAAAACTTTCAATTTATAAAAAATCACTACTCTTCTTCTGTGATGCAAAAAAAAGAGAGAGAGAGAGAGAAGTAGGCTAAATCCCGCAAATAGGAACACACTGTTTTTATTTTCGTTTATTAACTACTTCAGTCAAAACGTATGTTTTAATTGCATTAAAAAAAAAGTAAAGGTAGGCATTGTATAAGGGTCTTTGATCGGTTTTAGATTCGGAGGAGCGCTTTGAATCTAATTTTGCTTGTCATGGTTTAAATTACTAGCATATGGTAGGATTCATGTAAGAAAATAATATTTCTTTTAAGTGTTGGTTCCCTTAATGGTATCTAGTGAGTAGTGGCAACATCTATAATATAAGGCTTTTACAAAATGCCTAGGGAACATTTAATAAGAAAAAAAAAATGATAGTGTTTTAACTTTTAAGTACGTTACAATGTCGTAGTGCGACTAGTCTATTGCTAACGTTAAATCACTGATGGATTGACCAACACTTGAATTGGTAGAGAAGACAATTCGGAAATCCTAAATGTATACAACAGTCAATTTGGCAAAAACGCATTCACATATGCTAATGCACCACTGTGAGGCTCTGAGAAAGCTTGGTGGAGATTAGCCGCAAACCATGTCTCACACTCACTTGAGGCAATTGATAGCATATGCTGTGGAGTACGTAAACACCATTGAATAATCATCTATTAATTAACTCAAGAAATTTTGTTTATTTTTGTTTTATAATCAGTGTTAATATTTAAAGCATGTCTCTAAATTAAATTGAGACTAAATCAAGTTTTATTTTACTCCAGCCCAATTGAAGTTTGCTTCGTGTTTTATACTTATTGTTATCAATATCTCAAATAGAAAACAGTAAGAGATCGGAAGAAACTCAAAGTGATCATTAATGCAACCCCATGCCTCTCTTCCTTACAGTTCTCGCATTAAAATCCAAACTGCTTCTGCAGTTCAAACGTACGAACTCAAATTTCTTCAGAAATTGAAGCACCAGAATCTTTGAAAGCGATCCATGTTTGGTTCTGAACTAGGATTTCTCATTTTTATGATTTTCTTCTTCTGACATCTCAAAATACATTAAATGGAACAAGACAGAAAGATGGTAATTTTACTTCTTTTCCCACATTTTATTTTGTCGTAGAAATATTTATTAATAATAACAAGATGGGTTTTGTTATTTTTTTTGTTGTTTTAAATTATAATCATATGTGGCGGAGTTAATTTATGGACTTTCAGTCTGTGCAGAAGAGGATTCGCTCGGTCACCTTCGGGCTTCGGCCTTAAATTCGGAGGAGGAGCAAATGGTTTGTTTGGATGTGGGAATAGTCATAATCGATGAACCAAACACGACTTTAGGGGTTTTGTAATGTAATAATACTACGGAAAAAAAATCAAGTTATTAATGGAAAAAATAAGAATTTTTAAGAGGTCAGAATGGGTGGTGGTGGTATAGTAATTGCAAAGAAATTAAGGTCCTTTATTTGGATTGACTCGAGGGTCTTTGTTGATGATCGTTCCCATTAATAATGTGTTAGTATTCATTTTTTTTTTGTTTTTTGAAATATTAAGATTCTTTTCGTCTGCATTTATTTCGAAGATAAATGAAATGCGAACTTTATCTTATCAACAATTGTATGAGACAATGTTTTTTTGTATAGTGTTAAATGCAAATAAATCAAAAGCAATGCTTTTTTAAAACAATCTGTGGCATTTTTATTTAACACAAGCTTCATGGCGGCTTTATTTCAAATGTGCCCTCTTACGGTCTCCAACACGCTTAATTCGGCGGATCTAAAAGCAAACATCAATAACTTTGTTACATTGATCATGACCCAAGTGTTAAAAAAAAAAGATTCGGAAACCATTAACCATGACATGTTACAGTTTGTTGTATTGATCGCCATATCTTGATTCTTCGGTAAAATGGATGTGTTAACCTGACATCGATAGTTCAACTGGAAAATCAGCTGGCTTTCTAAAATGGTAGTGTCTTTATGGTCCCGAGTTCGAGTACGGGCAACGGGATAAAACTATAAAATATCTACCTTTCCATCTATTCTCACTAAACAAATGAAACAACGCGATTTACTTGTTTTTTTTTTTTTCAAATAATTTATTAACGGTCTTATACAAAGATGATATACATCCATAAACGTCTAACTGATAAAAAAACCTGATATTTTTTTCAAGAAATTTTAGGAGTATCTAGGTTTTGTAATATGTATGTTCTATCCGGCTATAAGAAAAATAGTTTTAAAATCTTACTTTTCAAAGAAAAAAAGAATTCCATTTAGCTATTGGTTTGGGTTTATTTACAGAGGCTCACGTTTATACGTTTTCTTTAGTAACAATTTATTTCTTTAAAATATTATTGGCGTCATGGAGGAGCCCTAGATTTCAGTGGGGTGTCTAAACAGCAATCAATATGACATGTGTTTGATATATTGGGACCACTACAAACGAATGAAAACCTTAAAAGCTCAACAAAGTACATTCAAAACTTATTTTTCTTTTGAAATATTATTGTATTTTCTTTGTAACCAAAAAATTCGAGACCTAATCTAAGATAACAGATTCTTTTTGAATCAGAAATCAAAACAGGTTAAATTAGTTCATTTTCTTTAATCGGTGTAGTTCGAATTCAGGACATGGTCTAGAAATTTGTATACTTAGAACCATTTGAAAAAACAAAATCAGCTTTGAAACTTTTTAGTTGATGTTAATGTACGACGGTTGAAAACTAAAATGTTTTATTTTATTTACCGTCCTAATAAATATTATACTATTTCAATTATTAAAAATTCAAAATTTTATAATAACTTATTTAAAACATCTGTTAATTCTGTTAAGTTTTATGGGTTTCCAACTCAAAACCAATTGGCAATGAGTGGATTGGCCCATATCCCTTATATATTAATCAAGGTCCTTCCCAACTTCCGATGTGGGACATTCTTTCACACGCTCCCTCGAGATAATGGTCCGTCTAGCCATTAATCTCGACAATATCCCATCATAGGATTAGTTTCGGGTTAGATCGGCCGGACTAATTTCGTGTCGGGCCGATTTCAGGTCAGATCTATCGGACCCTTCTTGGGCCAGATAGATTTCGGTTCGGGTGGGCAGCGTGTGTTCAGGCTCTGATACCATGTTAATTTAGAGAAGATACTCTTTTCTTATTGATCATCAACATGTATACAAAGTGTATTTATACAGATATGATAGGC